>OMKZ01056356.1:2444-16385 GCA_900302535.1 Neoniphon sammara
ACCACCCGAGCCACGAAGACGACAAAGAAGTGAAGACGGGCCACAATTAACGAAGGACCAGTGAGGGAGTACACAGCACCCAGGAACAGGAAGGGCAGGATGTTCTCCAAGTCATTACGGTGGGCTCTGGGGGAGGAAATAAATGTTAATACACAGTAGGCACACATGTGACTCAGTTTGATACTCATCAGCCACAGAATTTGATGATGAATTTGATCAAATGATGTCATGAGAAGGCTGAAAATCCTGCATTACTTAAGAATGTGTTCCCTCGCTGGGCATCGTCCAAGAACCTCACTGACTCATTCACTGACATGATGAACATATTATCTGTGTGTATGCGTGTGTGTGTGTGTGTGCGTGTGTGTGTGGGTGTGTGTGTGGGGGGGAGGGCTCTGTTAGGTAACTATTTAAATGCAGAGTACTATGGCCTTTAATGCTAATTTAATTTAATCTGAATCATGCAATGTCAGACTTGTGGAAAGTGCTACTCACAGGGTAGAATACAGATTCCTGCAACTTTGCCCCAGCCAAAAGTTAGCAAAGTGCTTCCTGTCTGGGCACCGAGCACGCCTCTGAATAATATTATTCTAAGAAATCTGCCCTGATACCACTTCAGTTTCATGCAGAAACAGCGCATCAAAAAAGGTTTGGTTCGAAAGGGAATTTGATCGCTCTCATATTTGGAGCCCCTGATGTTTGGTGGTCCCATAACAAAGGGGGAGAAAAAAAGTGGAAAATTTTACGGGTAGAAAAACATCTGCTTTCCTCAGTTTCATGGATCAGTGCCTGACAAGTTTAAACACAACAGCCAACCAAACTCCTCTAGGCTGCCAACTCTTGGAGTGCATGAAAAACACCACTGGAAATGTTCTAGCTTATGTGATGGTACTGTAACCTTTGGTTTGGAGGTAAAAGTTGCATGAAGCATTAGGTAACCCTTCCGTGATTCTTACAGTCTACATTTATTTTATTTTACACAGTATTCTACAGCAAACTGCACAATACAAATCTGTGCAAAGTTTAAATATTCACAGGATAAAGACCATTTTAGTCTAGAGGTAATTTCTGATCATAAGATACTCAGTGACTGAAACACTCCATGTAGAACCTATAGAGCAGGTGATTAACCCTTGATTCTGCGTTTGCAAACTTTAAAAAAGTGCCATTTGATGCTGGGTCCAGGGCTCAAAATCAAACTCTCACCTTCTGCATCGCTCCACGTCTGGATCTTCTTTGTTGTGCTGCACGCCCCCATGTCTCAGTGCGTCCTCAGGGTTGGCAAACGCCTTTGAGACAAGCAAAAACAGTCATATTTTAGCTCAACTGGGTGCTGCCCTCAGGGTACGCGTTACCGCCGCCCCACCATCTAACTTATGAAAACATGGCACTCACCTTTTTCCGCAGCCTCACTTGTCCCGTTATTATCGCCACAGCGTACATCTTCAGCACAAGAAGCACTCCATAGAAAACGAAACAGGAGAAAACCTCATCTATTATCATGATTGGTGTTTTTTTGTTTTGTCCTCCAAAGTGAACCGTGACAAAATAAAAGTTGTTAAGTCCCGCTGGTGCTGGTGCCTGCGCGCCCCTGCGCTCTAACTGAGTCTGTAGCGAGTTTTGTACCGTCGCTCGTGTTCCCACCCACTCCCAAGAAATTATGACAGAGGAGCCGGCATTTCCATGTGTGCAATTTAATAATCGTGTGTAACCCCGACTTACAGTGAGTGTAATCACCTTGCACGCTTTGGCTTGTCTGATGTGGGGAAGACCGAGCGGCAGCTGCTTGATCCCGCAGGGCACGGTAAGCCCTTCCATAGCATGCTGGTCATACCAGACCTGTCTTTGATGGCAGCGCTGTAATTAGAGGGAAAATGGAAAATTCACTTCTCTGCACATGCAAGTGTATTCTGTTGTTCAAATGCTGCAACAGACATAATGTAGCCCCAGATAAAATACCAAAGAAAAAAAAAACTGTAACCCCTGTAATAACTCACATTATGTTATTGAGACCTGTGTATTATGCAAATGACAAACTATTAATCCTCACTTTGATACCCAAATAATCAGATTAGATCTTTTAACAGCTAATCCTATACTCTGAATGGTTTATTATGTTGCCTACATGTCCTTTCCTATAGTTCAGTGCGTGTTGGTGCTCAGAGAAAGGGATTTCCAATTGGGACAGCCGGCAAAATATGGGTTGTGTGTTTGGAGACAAAACAATCTTGATTTCCACAACACTTAAGTTTCCATGATGCCAGAGGCTTACTCTAATAGCTATAATCACTTTGAATCTTTGTGGAACAGCATAATGTAACAGTTTGTTCATGACGGGACATCAGGGCAATAACATTTTAATAAGGACTCAGCTGGGACAGGAAAGTGTACAAGGTGTGCAATATTGACTTTTTTATTCTTTGTGTGCTGTGGGTAATTTAAGTAAAGCAACCATAAACATTACTTCATCCTCCACATCCTTTATTTCTATTCATGATCAACACTTGCACAGCATACAAATTTGTGTATTTCATGTGTATTCATATATATATATGTATTTTTTTTTATCTTGGCCTGTGGTTACTATCATGATTCCTTTAGGCTCTTTTTAGTCAAGTCGAGCATCAGTCATCAGTGCCCTGCGTTTGCCAGTCCATGGTGAGCGAGCTGCCCGTGCTGGTGTCGTCACAGCAGTCCTCGGCATCAGAGAAGGACGACATGTAGTGGAGGCCCGTCACCCTGTGGTAGCCTCCCTGCAGCGCTTCCGGATAAGCAGTGAGCTCCATGGCCCGGCGGCTGGACCTGCTCACTGACACGTTCCACATGTCCACCAGCTGGGAACACATGGCACAGCCCATGGCCGTTTGGTGGGTTCAGACAGTTTGCGAAAGACAGGGAACAGGATCAGACACACTCACAACATCTCCGGCGCACATGTGGGGGCACACAGAGCAGCCACACCTTCTGACAGACAGGCAGACAGACACTCGTAATGCATGTTGCTCACAGACAGACAGACCAACTGCACTGCAGACGATACAGGCAGCGAGACAAGACCTTATACACACGTCTAAAGCATATATCTCCAAGCACTGCAGAGTGACTCACACCTCCAAAGAGAGTGGCTGAGTGTACATGGATGCTTGTGAGTGAATGTTGCCCAGGAATGTGTTTATGTGAGTTTTCCTCCTGTCAGAAGCTTTGCCTGCAGGGAAGAAAGAGAGAGTGTCTGGGAAAGAGGGGGAGGTGCAGCGCAAGAGAGTGAGAGAGCAATGACTGGCAGAGCCCTTCTGTTTCCAGTGACCGCAGACCACAACAGACTCGCATCCAGCTCCCTGCCTGCAAGGCCCCTGAGGGGGCACCGCGAGTTGAAAGGTCACAGGGGTCACAGCCGTTTTGTGTCTCAAAGCATTTCTTTGCCCTCTAGGTGTTCTCTGTCTCTCCGCGCTGCCTGACTCGCAGTGTAAATATTTACTGGAGTGACGTATTGAAATACACTGAGACGGGGTTCACGGAGAGAGGAGTTGATTCAGAGCGTTACTCTCTGTACACTCAGCCTCCGTCCAGTCTGGGAGACAACTCATCTGGTGACTCTCTCTCTCCTCACTGTGCACTGGGGCACATAGCTGCTGCTCTAGGCTCAACCCAGTCCCTTGTCATAGCTGTTCACAGGTTGCTTCACTTTGATAAACAAGAGAGTGTCTCCTGCATCGTGTGCAGCCGACGAGGTTTTGATCACTGCTGCAGCTTCTTCTTGTGTGTTGTCTTCAATAAGAGTTTACAGGATCGGGCATGACTGTCAACTAGGATGCTAGAGAACCTGAAAGAAAGAAAAGGGGTAAGTATGAAGCTTTATAAGTACTCTATATGTCATTGTGCTACAATGTTAGTGGCAGTGTGATACATAATTGCCATTCTTCAAGAATCAGATCATGAGGTCAGGTAGCAATCCCTATGAACTTTTTGCCAAAAGGAGTACCTAGTGGTGCTGTGTGCACAGTACACATACTGTCAGCCAAAATGGGGAAATCACTCAAGTGTGTGTAATCTGGAACATAAAAAATGTATGCTTGAACCCAGCTGAATCCAGTTTGTTCTGACAACTACAGTAGACAGAGATCACTTCCATGTACAAGTCACTTCAGTCACTGACATTACATACTGATGTTTCTATATGTAGAGTCGTCTGGTATGTGAACACTGCTAAGCTGTTGTATAGTATGAACACTGTGTACTTCATGTTTTTTATTTTTATTTTTTTGCATTAGAGCTATAGAAGGTGTTGTGCTGTTTTAGCTGTCCACCCGAAAAGCAAAACAACAGTCCGGCTTCAAAAGGAATCTGCAGTGGAATTTTCCTTTCACAGAGAGGCTGCGCTGGCTTTGACACAGACATTTCCATACATAATTGGCAATTATTCCAGTTCATTGCAACAGATCGCAACTTGCTCTCCCAAACTAGACTGTCTGACCTTCTGTCTGGATAAATGACATCATGCAAAGCTGACTGGCATAAAGAGAGCCATCAGGGAGAACTGCCAGTAATGTTAATCATCGGCGGTGGGAAGGACAAGTGGTCTGCTGCTACCTGCCACACCCATCCCATCCCGCTGAAGGGACAGAGCAGGGGCATCCTTGTCAAAGCCAGCCTCGGATCTTTTTGTCGTACACACCTTCATATCTCTGCCTCACCAGATATATAGTCTGGTGCCTGATAATGAAAAGCCTGTAAAACCACCGGTGTGGAATATTAAATTATTCACCATTATTGTGTAGTTTCATGTATCACTTACTCTGTTTCACCGCAGCTTGGATATAACCATGATACCTGCAATCTGTTATCATGCTGTGTGTGTTGAGAGCTCGGTCATGTTCAGAGACACACACACACACACAAGCATCAGAACACATGCTAATGTTTTGATGTCGTCAGCAGCTGCAGTTGTGTGTGTGCATCTGAGAGGAATCACGTTAATCTAGTTGTCCATCCCCTAAAACGGAGAAATGCAGCATTGTATTTTTTTTTCTCTCTTACCTGCCTTGTATAGTGTGCTACTGCTCCTGTCTCCAAGGAAGCTGTGTGTGTCCATCATATCCTCCCATCAGCGTGCGCTCCTTCCTCCTCTCCCTGTCTGCCTCTGTCTGGGCTAGCTAGATACAGCACAGCATAAGTAGGGGACTTCAGATGACATCATAGCTGCCCATTTACTGTTTCTTTCTCTCCATTTCTCTGACCATAACGGATGAACTTTATCCCCCGAGTCCACTCACTCATTCACTTGCCATCTCACACAATGATGTTTAACAATCCTGTTTTATTGATGGATGAAAGAGTGGCACAAAGACAATGAGGGGTCCAATTAGATGATTTTACCCAGCATGCATTAGGGGTCAGTGCCCATTTGTTTTTCAGAATTACCTATTCATCCCAGATGAGTACAGTGATTATGCTGAGATTGTAATGACCCAGATAATAAAGTCTGTGCGTCAGTGACAATAATGATGGGAGAAGAGTGACCTGTAAAGTGATAGTTCACCCATTTTGAAAAACTTGATATTATTTCACTTACCCCCTAACTGTTGGGACAGTGGTGGTGCTGTCTTCTTCTCATCGTTACCGGGTACCGGAAACTAGCTGGATGCTTCAAATGCTAATCGTTAGCCACCTGCCATTGAGGTGTACTTTGCCCCGGCTAACATTCTTAAAAATAACTGCCTTAATCCACTCCAGTTGATAAAGGAACAAAGTTTGGGTTTGATGATGTGTGTCAGAATTTTAATAATCCAAAATGGTGTAAAAAAGTTGACGATTATCAAAAAAAAACTAAACAAAAATCAATGGTAGAACTGTTTTCTTGCGTGGCAGCTCTCTGTGCTGGATGTGCTAGCTAACATGCTACTTCCCCTCAGCTAACATTTTTGAAAATAACCATCCATTTGTCAACTTTTTTACGCCATTTCAGATTACAAAAATTCATCATCAAAATCAAACTTTATTTATCAAATGATGTGGATTAAGGCAAGAATGTAGGCCGGGGTGGAGTGCATCTCAATGGCAGGTGGCTAACGGTTAGCATTTGGAGTATACCCTCTCATCATTACTGGGTAACGATGAGAGGAAGACGGCACCACGCTGTCCTACATAACAGGTAGGGGGTAAGTGAAATAATGTCAAGTTTTTTCAAAATGGGTTGACTATCCCTTTAACACGATACCATCTGCCTCTTAAATATGAAGGACTGTTAAATATAGAATATATGGTTTAAAATAATGATTTTATTGCCCATGGTTGCAGAACATTTTGTGTCTGCTTTAGCTCAGAACAAGTAGAGTGACAGTTTGTTTCTGTTTACTTGCTACTTTGTTGTCAGTGCCATCCAAACACAGCCGCTCCACTTCTCATTAAAGCTCTTTGAAAAAATAAAACCTCTCAAAAGGCGTGCAAATGAAAGACCAGGCATTTTTAATCAGGTAATCAGTCATCAGTAATTACATCAGTTACACAGACATTCAGACATCCCACTGAATTCAGATGAACCATTTTTAAGCCCCATGTTATCATAGCATCACCATCATGACCACAAAAATCACACACGGTAAATGTAGGGAAAACAGAAGTCAATTAAATCCTGTTATGCTTTCTGATGCATGAAGAGTGCCATGATATAACTGATGAACTCTGGCCAACCACAGCAAGCTTTTATTTCCAGTCAGCAAAAAGTTAGATGGCAATATGTTGTTCATAGCGATGTGCTGTAACACAAGCAAACATAAATTCAGAGGTGGGTATAATTATGACATAATCACTGAACATTTCTAAACATTGCAATAGCACAATGCACTGAACTACTTTCTGCTGTAAGCTGTTCAAACTCTTTAGTGTAACAGCATCCAAATCTTTTTGATGAAGCAGCTGAGGACGCACACACAAAGATTTTTCTTTTTTCATTGCCCTCACCCAGAGGAAAATAAGATAAGTAAACATTCCCATAGAGGTAATATTTTTTACTTGTAGACACAATCTGGACACGTTAGGAAAAACAAAACCAAAATTGTATTTTCTGTTACTAAAACGAATACATTTTTGGACACATTAACAAAAACAAAATAGCCTGACCTGATTAAAAATTGGTATTTTGTATTATAATGTGGTCATCTTGTATTATAATATACTATGCAAAGGGAATGTTTCAGGCCCTTTTTAGACTACTGCACTGAATATCTCAGCAGATTTGACAAATATATCAATTATTGCACAACTTTGTTGAATGTGTTACAAGTGGATTTTCAACAACCCTGTCCTAAGTTAAACCTCTCTCAAATGTTGACCAGTGTGCAAACAATTTTGAAGACATTTTTACAGTCCCTAATTAATGGTCACTTTGAGTTCCAAGAGAGCCCACTTAAACACCATTATACTCTTTAAATAATTTACTTATGTACCTTCACACCACAAGAACATGACAATTCTGTTGCTGCATTTGGGAAAACTCACAACCATTTCACTGGGTTAAACAAGTCGTGATGCTTGAACTGTTTCATCAGCAATGTAATGTTTGGTAAGAGAGACACATTCTAATTTAATAATCCTGATCTATATTACTTTTTTTTAATCACTGAACAAAACAGCTGGAAGATTCAGTGGCACACACCTGAGTTCACCACAAAATGGACAAAAAGTCAAGAGGGTTGAATATTGGTATAATGCACATATAACTGTTGAATACAGTATTTTAATATTATTGAAGTGGCAGGTAAGATGACCACCTGATGGTTATGACAGATGTGGGGATGTGTCATAACAGCGTCCACAGGTCAAAAACTACTGTCACCTTATGCACAGGTTAAATAATATATTTAATATAAATATTCATATTTTCAATCATTCAGCATTCAAAATTACAAGTTTTACAAACAACTCCTATTTTTCTTTTCTTGTACACCTGAAGGATGTTGTGTACTCACTTGTTAATTAAAACCTCTTGCGGGCATTCAGGCAAACACTCTCACCTCTGGAGATTTTTAGGTGCAAATAACTATGAACTAGCTACTGATTGTTAGATCAATATAAAACAATTTACAAGGCCATTAACAGACACTGAAATGACATTTAAAAAACTCCTAAAAATTGGTAAGCATATAACTTAGTTTGAAAATCAATTTTTAAAATGGTATTTTTTTGTTATTCTATTTTCTAATGTTTTCCTTCTTATTTTCCATTTTACAATTCCTGTGTCAGCTGCTTTATTATTTGCACTTACTGCTTAGGCCACACTAAACTATCAAACAGCTCTTTTTTGAATTTTTTGACAACATGCAGCCAGTGTTCCACCTCAATAATATTAGAGTACAACTTCCAGAGAAGTAACAGAGACACGCCCCAGCTGTTGGCCATCACACTGTCTGCAGTCAGCGCGATGCAGCATGTTGCTCACAGGTCTGCACAACGTCAGGGAGTCCTGACAAGGGTCCTGTTACTTCTCTATGGGTTCTACACTAATTTTATTAGCATGAAAGACTGTCTGTGTGTCACTGATGCTGATAATAAAAAAAATAATCTTTTAATGAAGTGTGGCCAAAGCGTAAAGTTAAAAGAGTAAAGCAGAGATGCTATGAATAACCTACTTATGGTCCTACAGATTCACACCAGTGCAGCCTGATGTTTTCTGTCATCATTTGTGAGTTAGTCCATAAATCTTTTGACAAGTGGATTGGGCTTCTGCATGAATGTTCACTTTGGATTATGGTACAGGGGATAAACAACAAATCCTGTATGCTGAATGCAAACTGGTTTATAAATTCAGTAACTGAACCAGACAGAATTATGAAATGGAATTGTTAATTGGCTTATACAAATACCATTTTATTCATTGTTTAATGAACATCGTTATCAATTATGCTATATAAATATCAATTGAATTAATGGCTTTATAAATTGTTTATTTTAATGTCTGTTAACCAATCAACAAAAATTAAGCACTAACCTATGCTAGAATTATTGTGGCACGGAAAAACATTATTATTATTATTATTATTATTATTGGTTTTGCCATGGATGGTTGGTTAATCACTCAGCTGCCACTGCTTTTCTAATAATTCTTCAATATCTGGTGACAAATGATTCCTGTCAAAATCTGCACAATACATTATAATTTTTATATAATTATCAATTATCATTTTTTAAAACAATTATCATGTTTTAAATAACAGAGATAGAGAAGAATATAAATTATTTAAAATTCCACATCCATAAAAACAGACTCAGAATTTCTCCCATTTTATAAATAAAGCTGGCCCATTATTGTTTTGTGTGAACTGTGACGTTGTAAAGGTGTTTTGTAGTTAAAATGAATTACATATTTTCATAAAATATTCATTATTAATAGGAGCTCTGGTGAGCCATTAGATGAGATCTTCATTATAGCAAGATGGAGCTGCCACTGCAGTTCTGTTTTTAAGGGTACAGTATTTATTCAACATTTACCCACAAATTATTTAAAATAGCAGACATGCTAGCATCAGTTGGCACTAATCAAATGACAGGTAATTGACTAGTGGTTGCCAAGAAATTTGCTTGCTACATACAGTTGGGACTATCTTCCTGACAGTCAGCATTAAGCAGAACACAAATGATAAGATAAAGATGAAAAACATGAACTAACAGCACTGGCTTTTTTGAAATCTCTGGCAGGTGACCATGGTAAAAGCAGGGCACTACACTCCATGGTGTGTGGTTATTTAAAGGTGCACGGCACAACATTGGAAGTTGGCGGCTCCAAAAGGCAGCAAGAGGTAACTGTTTTAAAACTGAACAATTCTGCAAAATCAATTAAAGTGATGTCAGTAAACCACACACAACATACTCATGAAATGTTTACCAACCCGACCCGAGAAGAACACCAAAGGGATGAGAGCAGTAAAGGGTGCAACACTGGTGAATCCAGACAGAGCATTAAGCAAGTTGTTTTTTGCATTTTTGTATTAAGTTCTGATTTCACTTTCTGCAGGTGCAGAAGCCGCTGTAGCCCCACATTGTGATTTTGGTTAATATTTTTACGTAAAGATCTTGCCTTGTGCAGCTTTAACAATAATGCAATCCACAGAAACAAACCTCATAGTCCCCACGCTGTGCATTAATTGTTTTTTTTATAAGAACATGTCTCAGTGTATTATCCCTGACATAAGGTGCAACAGAGCTTCATTATGTGGTGTGTGAACTATGTGGTAATAAGAAAATGTATCTAATTAATCAAACAAATTAGGAAATTTCTATGCTGGCCTGCAATGTAACTTGTTTGTACCAGTTTTATGGTTTTTGCTTATTTCCATGTGTCGTTTGTCAGAATGTTTTTTCTATTTGCCACATTTCTACAAAAGTGTTATTTATTTATTTTCATAATTATACTGCCCTCTCCTGGCTCAGTTATTAGTGCATTAGTGATCAAATTATAGGGTAGACGCTAAGTTTCCCTCCTTTTTCTGCCTCAGCATTAGTAGTTTGTAGAGTTTTCCCTTGGTGTCCTTTTCCTCTGTGAGATTCTTTTCAAAATGGCGATATGTATGTACAACGTGATATACAAATATACTGGCAATGAGAATATCAGCCTCAACATAATTTAGTATTTGTTAAGTAATATCAAACTATCTTTGCTAGTTAAGATGCTAAATGTTTTTTTGGGCAATATTCTTCCACCATCCCCCTACAGAGTTACCACTGTGAGCAATATTGTGCCAAAATTACTAACTTGCATTGTTGATATCAGACAGTTTGATTTAAATTTGTTTGTCTATTGCTAAGTTATCACTTGCTCTCCCTCTCGTCTTTTTGTATTAAGGAAATGGATTGTAAAGTGTATATTTACTCTATATGACTATATATCTACATGTGCATATGCCTCTGTATGTATGTACTCCTTTTTTGGACAATGTGTGCCAATATTTGTTATTGTGACCACCTTTTATCTTTGCCAGATTCCTCCTATTCTTATTATCTTTACCAGATAATAAACTGGGCACCTGCCAGAACACACCATCCTGTCAATGAGTTGTCCTTAAAAGTGCGGAAATAAGAAGTAACAGTAACATGCAGTTGGAAACTTTTCCAATACAAACTACTCTCAGAGGGGCCTTTTGAAATATGTCCATGCATATGTCACAGTTTGAAAATAAACTGCTGTGGTATTTTGATAAAGTCCAGTCATCTATTCGATCATGATTTCACTGATTCAAGCAACTTCCATTCCTGAGGAGCTCAGTGTAAGATAGTTAAACCGTTTATTTAAGGTGGGAGGTGCAGAGTATGGATTGTTGATTCTCTCACTGAGCTGAGACCCACCACAGTGAGTGCAGGCAACTTGTTGCTAAAGAAGTAGCAAACCGTGTGTACATCTATATTACAAATAGGCAAACAATGGCAAGCATGTTGTCAAATGTCTTTTGGTTGGTGCCTCCGATGAAGATAAATGTACAAGTGACAGTCATCAAGCAAAGCGTTAACTCCTCCATCCCCCCTCGGCGTCACGGCCTGTGACGCCAGCTGTCTGCCTGCCTCAGCCAGAGTTTGCATTATGACACCTAGTTACTACAGCAGCCACTGACACACCATAGCTACCCAAAACAGCTCAGTCTTGTTTTACATTGCAACAATGAGGATCAGAATTATTCAATAAATAAACTACAATACATGACACTGAAGTACCATTTTGTCTTCTTGCGATGGGGCATCAGAATAATGCGTTGCTACATTTACAAAGTGCTCATGACAAGGCTTCTTCACCAAGGTGCAAATTCCTCTTTTTCCTGTGAGGGCAGGAGTAGAAGGGAAGTCAGATGGCCTGGATATAATGAGAAAGAAAAACTATGTTGAGCAATATTCTAAGAACTTGAACCTTAAAAGACCCCACACCCAAAAAGCCTAGATGAGATTTACAGCTGTTTATAAAAAAGGAGATACGGTGCCCTCATTATTCTAGTCCATATGTGTGAGTGTCTTGCTTCTCTGCTGCCCAGCAGGAATGTTGGAGCTCATGAGTCTGACGTCAGATAAGTGGGTGGAAAAGATGCAAGTTCCAAGTCATTACGGGAATGAGGGGTTCCAGTAAATGCATTTTTTAAATGGGAAAGTTCAGACATCTGATACTAGCTGAGAGATATCGAAGCCTACAAAGAAATCCCACGTGCTACTTGTGTGTGTGTAGTCCATGTATTTCTGGCTATGAGCAGTGTTTCCTGTGGTGCTTTGAGCAATGATTCTGGTTTTAGCTTTTATCTGTCGCTGTTTGGGTCTAAATTATGTTCTAAGCCGAGGCCTTAAAAATGTTCTTTATTATTATGTTATCATTACTTCTAATCGAATCGTCAAGACTACAGTTAGTTTAGTTCTAGATAATTACAACGGTTATTTTAATTTCACGTTTTCTTTAATTTCCTTGCTATGGTGGTGCACCATTGCTAAATGAATGCAGAGATGACACACAAAGATTCCCACCTCTCTCTCTTTATTCTCAAAGTGCTCTGGTTTCTGCCTCGATCTTCCTTTCTCCATGAAGACTGTCGGGGTCCGCTGGAGCCACCGTCTGTCTCACCGCAATCTCAGGGCCTCCGCCGTAGATCCCCAACAGATACTGCCACGTCTCCTCTGAGATCTGACCATAGTCAGCACCTGAGGGCAGGCATACACATTAACACTTTCTGACTATCCAGTGCTTCATGAGAAGATCACTAACACCGTTGTTTTCAAAGTGAGGTCCGGGGACCCTCAGGGATCCTCAAGGGTCTTCCAGGGGGTCCCGAACAAAATGAGGAATAGCTTAATTTCACTGTAATTTAATTCAGTGGAAGTTGTTATGATACAAAAAATGTGTTTGATTATTTCAAAATTATATTTTAATCTTGCCACTGTGAATCTTTAAGCATTACATCTAAATAATTTAACACTAACACAAGCTGAAATATATTTTCATATCAGGTCTCTAGAGCAAAATTACTTCAAAGCGGGTCCGTAGCTGAATTAAGGTCAATTTATGGGTCCAGGATATGCAAAAGTTTGAAAACCCTTGGACTAACACACTGGCTTTTGTCTCTATTACAACCTTAACATCCTTTACAACAGTGATACCACCACTGAGGTTCACCTTGCTTGAGCTGTATGTGTCCTCCTTTCAAAATGCCAATTTTACTGTTGTCAATGGGACCAGGGGGCTCTGAAAAACAACAGCATGAAAATAAGACAAAAATATCTACACAGTCAGGAGGCACAAAGACTTTTATGCACGGCTATATTTATATAGGTGTTGTGTCATACCATTATCTTTGCCCTTAACAAAGCTCTCCCACTCTCTGAACCACTGCATGCTGATACACAGGATGACTGTGGGAGCCTCCTCAGCCTGGAACTCTTTGTTCAGCTGCAGACAAGAGAAAACTGCTCATTCACTGTACAACACAAAGGATAAATACACACACACACACTCCCACTCACACACTCACACACAATGCCTTACAGCATGTTAGGGGTATAACATTTTTTCACAAAATTGAACTGACTTCAAGAATTTATGTTATCTCTTATTAGTTGAAACATGTATCAAGAATTCAAAAGAACAGAAAAAGTTATATGGGGCTTTTGCCAATGTTCAGTAAAAGTTGTGCAACGTATGAACAGAATAACTTTGTAAGCAGCTTGTAGAAAAGTCATTTATTAGATCTAAGGTTAATAATAATCAAAAGCAGTGTTGAATGATCTACATTATGAAAGTGTTCCCTGTAATTTCATACTGTGTGAAAAAAAAGTTCACATGCATGAACTGTGGTGGAAAAAATAAATAAACAAATAAAAATAATAAAAAAATTAAAATCACCACACCTATACAGTTTGGTGAACCATGGGCTAAAGAATCAATGGGCTTCAGTTTTGGCACAAAACTGTTACCCCCCCCCCCCC
>OMKZ01056356.1:16405-38627 GCA_900302535.1 Neoniphon sammara
GTTGCACACAGCCTTACCTTGATGAAGGTGTCTATTTCCACTTTCCTGCGTTTGGCCAGAGCTTCAATCTCCACCTGGCAGATTGCACACATGTACAGATGGTTGACTGCTGGGCCGCCTCCAAAACTGGGAACAGAAACAGATATGTTAACAGATAGATATCACCAGATATGGATGACTATGGACTTCTGTGAACTAACTCTAATCCAAAAACAAGGGGCACAAGGGGCATAATGTTAAAGGATAATTCCAGTAATTTTCAACCTGGTTTCCGACCAGCTGACTCTGATCAAAACTGTATCAACTACTTCAGTGAAGAGCTACGTAGCATTCAGTTTGCGAGGAGAGCATCTGCAAATCTTTAAACAGCCGTGCTTGAACAATCATCACATTTCATTTATTTAATAATCCCATTTAATCATTTTTGGAGTTGCTCACAAAGAACCATGTTTAATCTGCTTGTTTAATCAACCCTGTTTAATCTGGTCTTCTGCTGTGCAAACTTTGTATTAGCAGAAGTGGAAGAACTTGAAAGTTGTCACGTGTGTTGCTCATTGGAATGCCCACTTTTACTTGTGAATTTAATATCCACTATTTAATATCCACTATCTTTTAAAAGTAAGGTTGATGGTATTAGTGTGAATTTAACTCATAGTTTGGATTTTTATTATCTTGGATCACTGACACCAGTGGATTCTCTCCACAGATGATAACTTGAAAGAAAAAGGATGGGGGTCCACACAAAGACTGTAGTCACTTAACAAAAGATTTTTGATTTATTACATGATGGGCATGTTTCAGCTTCTGCTTTTCACTGAATGACACTGAGAACGGTAGAAGCCAAAACATGTCCATCTTATAATAAATCAAGAATCTTTTCTTAAGTGGCCACAGTGTTTGTCCCTTTTCTTTCAAGATTCCTCCTAAAAATTCCCACACATCCTGCTGTATTTACGACTAAGAGTTTACTGTGAACATTTTGCCACAATTGGCATTTTGTTTTTACGGCACGTTTCAGGCAGTGGATAATTGGAAATTCAAATATAGGCATGTGTCATTGGCTGTGTGTTACTGTGTTAAAAAAAAGGCAGAAAGTGTCACACTCTTGTGTGCTTCCAGTGATCAGCATATTTTGCTTTTGGCTTTGACTGTTTAGAGTTTCTCTTTGGAGAGCAGAGCTCCCTGCAAACTGGATGCCTACTTACACTCCCTAACTTATTGATGTGACTGTGTGTGACATATTCACCTGTTGTAAAGATACTCCCACACATTCTGGGGAAGTATGACCACCAGGTCATCTATGTAGTGGTATTTATTAGGTGGGATTCCTAAATAGAGAGAAAAAAAAGATATTAGGACTTAAAGGGGCATTAAGTAAACTATAACCTTTATTCAACTCTTGACCAGTACGACCTTCACCAGCATCAACTGAATTTATGCCCATTTACATGAAGCTATGACCAACTCGCCCTGCTCCCACAATCTCTTGTCACTGATATAAATGAAAAAGTCACATTTATGTTATGAGTTAGGGGCTATGAGTGTCCTGAAGTTTTAATTTGTTCCAAATGGGAAGTGAAATCTGTAAGCTAGAAATCCCAGCACCTGGCAAAGTGATTGTTGAGTACTTGGTACTGAAAAACAACACTGTCAATCCCCTACAGATATATTATGGTCAGTTTATGCTATGGAGTTGTAAAACAAATGTAGTTATTTCCCTCTAAATTGGTATATGCAAGTGTGTGTCTGTATACAAGGAAATGAATACATTTCTATGTTCCAAGAGAGTGCATTCTGACGTCAGACTTGGATTTAAAATTGTAAACAAAGAGATGTTAGGCACCACACACACCTCCATGCTGACAGAGAAATGTGTGGTTGCTGATGGGCCCTGGTTCAGTGAAGGTGTTGAACTTATTAAGCCATTCTCGGGAGATGTAAAACTGCAGCAGGCTGGGCTCCTTCATGTTGGCTAGAGCCACGACCTTCTGCCTCTCCCTCACCGACTCCTCGCTGCTCTTCCTGCACACAGCCAGGAAATAAACACACACACAGCCAAAAATAAAATGGTGTTAAAATGACCCCTCCTGAATAAATCAGCATAGATTTTATACAAACAATTCAGAGTTGTCTGTAGCTCACCTATAGAACAACACATAGGCTTCTGCGTTCTGCACCACTGTTTCATGGACTTCCGTTACATACTGGTCATCAAACTCATACCACTGGCCATTAATCACATTCTGACAGTATGCTATGTAGTGCCCACCTGGAACAGCAAGGGCAATTTAACAGATCAGAAGAGCAATACAACAAGCAGAAAAAGAAAATGATTTGAGAGACAGATGATGGCATGGGGCATTGTGCAACTGAACTGATGGAGCTGGAAGATAGACAGAAAAAGTTTGCACATTCTCAGAGAGATGATAACCACAAAGGAAAAAGATATATAGACTCATACTTCCTGCAGTGCCATGGTGACAGATGACTGACAAGAGGTCGTAAGTTGTAATTTGGGAGGGACTCTCTTTAGCCAGGAAAGGTCGCAGGTCAAGGCCCTCCAATGGGAAAGATACATGGCTGCTAATCTTGAAGGAGTACATGACCTCGTGCCGAAAACGCTTCAGGTGAATACACAGAATCTACACAACACATTTGGGGGCAAGGACATACAAAGACAGTTTATGTAGATTAAGCAGAAGCCAACTGTTTTCTACAACAAGAAAAATATGAGGGGAGGGGGGATCTCATACCTCTGGAAGTCGAAGTACTTTGCAATATTTCACACCATTCCTCAACCTGTAAAGAAAAAGAGCATCTCTATACCAGTGCAAAAAAAAAATCTCCTGTCCTTGTTTATGAAACACAAAGATAAACTTCACTTTTGTTATAATCACATTTACCGAGCAACTTTCACAAATTCCTCATCAAATGTTCAGAATGCCTCCAGCTCTGATGAATGTCTCAAATTTTAGTTGACATTTTCTCAGTGTAAAAATGCACTTTCACTGTTTATTATAAAATGATAAACAACGTAAGTAACAGATCAAGGCACAAAGTGATGCATTTCCCCTATATACTCACTTTTTACATCTTTCACAGCTGTACATGTTGTCTCCTGGAAAACAATGAAGAAAAAGATCAATTCTGACACAAAGCTCCTTGGCCATTATATATTATAGTGGCAGTATAGCATAGTATAGGATGATTACATACTATAATTTACCTTTCAGCTCATCAGCAGCAAAAAAGGCAGCGAGGCAGTCTTCTAGGGTTACCATGGGCCCCCAAAACCAACTAGGGATACAGGAAACTACAAACCTGCTCACAGCAAAGAGATGCAATCAATACAACCACACAAGCACTGCAAGAACAAGCCCGTCCTTATCAGCATCCTGACTGTGATCATTCTGATTGTGAACATGAGCTGTCAAAACATCAACATTCAGCATGCTATCTCTGGCCTACTCAACACGATTACACAACCTAAAATCTAACCGAAATCTTTAACCAGAAAAATCAGTGGACAAAATCTTGTTGATATAAAGGGCCGACCGAAATGAGGACTCTTTAGACTGAACTGACACAAAAATTGGACTAAACACATAATCTATCAGCGAGATGAGAACCATGTAGATGCAACCATCAAACTGCATACTTACTCCATGTTTTTGTCAGTTGAGTCGGTTCTCATTTCAATCAACCCTCAGCAATTTTGTGCAGTGCACCTTTAACCGGAGAAATCTTCTGCTAATACGATTATTATGGGATGTTCCAGGACTGTATGGAAATTTTCATTGCAAATAGTCAAATACATGACTTTTTACTCAAGAGAGTGTGTTTAATCTGGTGCTTTTAGGACATTGTTTTGATCATGTTCTCTGTTATTCTTCAGCTAATCAAATGTTGTACAATTGCACTAATCTCTCTGGCACTGACACTCTGACACTCCACACTGACCGGCGTATAGAGTCCATGATGTAGGAGATCCAGCCCTGGGAGCCATAAGTGTCGGGACACACGCCCGTCTTCGCCGGCAGGTTCTGATGGATGGAAGAGTGCAGCTTGGCCAAGTCCTCTTTACCAGGAATTGGCAGGGACAGGTCTTGGAACGTTTCTACTGTAGTGGAGACCTGACAGACGACCAGAGGTTTATTTTACTCAGCTTTCTTCTTACCTGACTGAGGATATGTTGCTAAGACGGGGCCGGTTGTACATGAGGCATAAGAGAGTATTGAGCCCTCAGATCAAGTTTGTGCTCCCTCAGTTTTGAATCACAAACACAACATGCAGCGTCACATCATGCTGACAGTTCTGAGTGGTCATGAAAACACAGTTAGGGCCAGATGTCTGCCTTACTCCTCTGCACACTTTGATCATATTAGAATTTAAGTGGTAAAGGCATTTTTTTCAGTCAAAACAGCATCTTTCATCTTAAGTGGAAAAAACTGCTAGTCCATGTGGTGTTTACACACTCTGCTGGCCCCAGAGGACTATTAGATTAATTTATGGTTCTTCAGCCCTATAGATCACACATGAACATTTCTATATACAAAAATATGAGATGCAGCAACTATTAATAAATTGTTTTAAATTTACATGGTATCTCAAGGTACGGGAATTCATATGAAGTGTATATGGCAGCTCATAAAGACTATTTAAAGTTTGACAGAATCCTCATGTTTATTTCCTGTTTAATCACTGTTGTAATTATAGATTTCAGTTTTTGTATTTTGTCTCTTTTGTCTTGGTTTCCCTCTTTTGTTTCATATCATATTTATTGAATTATCTTATGTAATTTCCCAAGAACTTTGTAATGATAATTGGAAAGCAGTATAAGAATACATTTTATTATTAATATAATTACAATCATTATGATGATTATCATGGAATGTTCCATGACTGTATGAAAATTTTTATTAATCAATATGGCTTCTTTTGCAGATAGTCAAATACATTACTTTTTACCCAAGACAGTGTGTTTGATCTGGTGCTATTAGGACATTGTTCTGATCATGTTCACTGTTAATCTTCAATTAATCAAACACTGATTATTCATAAACATCCCTACAGCAGTTCTTTGAATATATGAATCTCCTCCCCACCCATGGGCTACAGGGGATGTAAATTATTTCCCTCCTGTCATATGAAGCCATTGTAATAACCCTGAAGTATTTCAGTTGCCTCAGCTGACCTTCCCTCAAATTATGCAGCCACGACACTCTAGAGGTGTAAATGCTGGATTTTAGCAAAGATAGTTTTAAGTGAAAAATAACTGGACAAGCTTGGATTAGCTCATTTACATATCCAAACACCCCTCTAATGATGTAAAAAAAAAAAAAAAAACAGCATTCATCAAAAAAACATAATAGTAATTATCTGTATTTAAAATAGTATGAAACTGTAGCATTATTTAGCAATTAACTGTGTCGTACAGTTTCACAGTTTTATGCTGAGTAAGTTAGCAGCTCCCTCTGGTGTTTGAACATCTAAAGCTCACCCTGTCACAGGTCAGACACTGGACCAGACTGAGGATGGAGCCGTCGAAGATGTCAGAGATCACACTGCGATAATGAGACTGTTTCTTCTTCCTGGTACTCAGCATGAGCTGAGCTGGAGAAGACACATGCCAGAGAGGGGAGAAACTCAATACGGTGGAAGTTACTTGACTTAGACTCTTTCGGCAGCTTTAAATATAGTGATAGTGTGTGTTTATATGAGAACAAGAGACAGTTAGTGAATGTTAGTGACTGTGAGGGTAAGAGTGAGGTGTCAAGTCATTTCCTCACCCTTTTTGAAGGAGTATGCAGGGCCTGCAGAGCGGATAGGGCTGGAACGAGGTGGACTGGAGGACAGTTTGGGGTGCACCTCCTGCAGGGTGCGCACAGGACTACAAGGATTGGACTGGGACTGGTTCATTGATGCTTCATTGTCTGGCTCTAAAATACAGAATTAGTAGAACTGGGAGTAAACTTCATGCATTTACAGTCTTATTGGCAGTGCACTGACCTAGCGTAGAGAGAGCTCACACTCTCAAATCTTGATAAAAAGTCTGGACAGATGTCTCATCCATCACAGCTTCATCACAGCCTGTCTGAAGAAACAGCAAACAGGAGACCAGGTGACAGTGTGATTGGCCAGTTGGGGAAAAAAGGAAAAATAAGAAGCACTAAACTATGTCCACATGCAAATGTCAAAATGGAAAATAGTGGAGAACAACAACAGTGAATGCTTTATGTACAAAATATTTACAAAATATGTTTCCCAAGTGGCCAATCACACTGCCACCCTCTGAAGGTGGGACTATTTAAATGGGCTCCTGTTTCCTGTTTCTTCATACTGGCATTGATGAAGCTGCCAGGGGTGAAACACCAGTCAAATAAACCACACTTTTTTTTTTATTTTGAGAGTGTGATCCTTCTCTTTTCTTGATACCTAATATACAGAATGGGAGATCCTCTCAGCATACAGATAGAAATGTGCTAAAAACCCTTTAAAACAAACGGATCCACATAATTTAGAAAAGCTATCCAAGTTGACACATACCATGATTTTACTTTTTTTTTTTTTTTTAATAGCAATTTTGTAATCCTATTCATACCTGAATTGTTGTTGCTCTGGCCTTGCCCTGGATTGGGTGTCTGGTTATTTTCTTGGCTTTGGACCTCAGTGTTTGGGGTTGATGTCAACTCCTCCTCTGCCCCCCGCTCAGGAGCCCCCTCCTCAGCTGCTGTATCCACATCAGCGTCCTCATCCATCTCCTGTGAGCCTCCACGGAGGGGAGAGCCAGACACCCTTTTTTCCTTTAGCCTCTCCTTCTCCGAGATCACAGCAGCAGGCCCCATGCCCATCACCCCCCCTACTGGCGCCCTGACCGCATCACACTCATCCTGCATGAGCAGCTCAGCCTCCCCTGCACCTCCCCCCTCCCCCCGGTCACTGCTGGAACCTGAGTCGCAGGACAGGAACTCGTCCTCGGACGGGGAGCGGTCTCCGTCTCTTCTCTCGTCCACATCGCTTCCCTCGCCGCTCATGCTGCACTCTGCCAAAGGCTCTTTCAGCTCCTCGTGCAGCTGGTCCATCAGACAGCGTAGGAACTCCTGGGTGTCCTGTTGCAAAGTACAAACACAGGGAGCATGTCTTTTCATATCAGCAAAGGCACATGGTACAATGTCAAAAGGAGCACCAACAAGTACAGTTACATACAGAGAGATAGTATTATTTTAGTGGGTTAAAGACTGAGTGTGTGTACCTATCTCAAATTAAGACAGAAGGAAAAATGTGTGTGGGAGGGTGTTTGACTTTCTAACAAACAATCATTGTGCATTATGGTGAGAAGTGGGACAAGTGGAACCTACACACTAGTTATGCCAACCACAGGCAGGCACGACTCGGCACTTCTTAAAAACTTTCAACACTGTCCATGGCAGTGACAGTGAAAAAAAAAAACAGGCACTTCCAATTGAATGCACATAAAATACCAATCAAAACCAACTTTAATATAGGGTCGCGTGAATTATTTCAAAACAACAGTCAGCACACTAAATATTTGCAACACAGTTGAAATGTCACAACACCTTATGGGTGGTAAATAAATTTGTGGGAGTAAATATATAGTATGCAGACTCTATTATTATTTTGATATGCTGCAACGTCAATCTTGCACCTATGGATGACTTTGGATGTGCTTGTTTGCTTTTCTTAGGTGGATGATTTGACACACCTCAGAGCAAACTTTTGAGTAATATTAACAACAAATACCAAAGGAGGATAATCACAGAAACAAATGTCGTTTGGAAGGAAGGTATGAAATAAATAGGTATGGGTGGTGGCTTAAAACAAATAAGTGTCAAACAGGCCCTGTTCACACTTGGTTTTAACAGCTGTCTTGGGTGACTGGATCGCACAAGTGGACTTTTGAGACAGACAGGCATTCACACCTGACTGTCACACGTCTCCAGTGACCGCTTGTGATGGGATTTGCAAACGACCTCAGATCTGACAGAATCAGGCGTCTCTCTTTCCTTCCTTTTCTTCCTTTGATTCCTCTGTACTTTCCTTCAGCTCCCTCCTGTCTCTTCTTACCAATATTCCCCACCCATCCCATTTCTTATCTCTGGCCCATTCATGACGCAGTTGTGCCAAACTGCTCTATTTTTAGCATTTTCCGACGAAGACGCCGTCATCCCACCACAAAAACAAACTTACTCACGCCAGCTGTCCACTCTATCAAACAGTCCTGCCCTCCACAATGCAACTAGACAGCCTTCTGATGTTGTCTAGGACGCGTCACACGACAAATGCCATGTAGCCCAATTTATCCCTAACCACCACTCAAGGCGGTTTGAGTGATCACATCACTCCAAGTCACACTGAATCCCGTTCACACCTGTACTTAGACCTGTCCGCTTGTGATCGGATCACCCGAGACGGATGTTAAAACCAAGTATGAACAAGGTTGCAGTGGGGTGGTGTGAGGTCTTGTGAGGACGTCACCTGCCAGGAACTTGCCCCTACCTGCTGCGCGTAACCACGAAACATAGGGTTTACTAATTTGATGCCATGGGAAAGACTGGTAGGAACCACATAGCTGGGCCTAAGAAGGAAACAGCCGTGAAAGGCAGGTCAGTATGAAGATAGTTTAACATATTAAAGATATCATACAAAATGTCGTCTTTTCATTTAATGTCATTACTACAAGTGCTTTACCGTTTTTTATGCCAGAGTTCAGAGATGAGTTTCTGGTAGCTCTTACACAGAGCAGGCTTTTTATCAGTCCGGACAAGTCCGCTGCAATCCAGGAAGAACTGAGTGAGGGGGGGACTGGAGGGGAAAGAAAAGGAAAACAATTACATCAACAACACCCCTTTATGTTCCAAGGGAGAAAGCATGTGTCAACACTGACACAGGGAGAAAGACACGCACACACATTCCTGACAACTGGATAAATGTAGTGAAGCAGTGAGAGAGGAAGTGACCTCACCAGTTGGACAGGGCTTGAAGAGCTGCATTCATATAGCAGGAGTTTCCAATATTTTTCATTCCTGTCAGGCCTACAAACAACAGGGGAAATCAGAGCAATAATACACCTACTACCAGCAGTTGGTGATAAAACTGAATGAATGGGTTTGGGATTATTGTTAATAATAACCTCACATGTTTTTAGAACAAGTCACAATGAGAAGACATCACACAGGGTTAATTATCGCTCTTAGTCTGTTTTAATGAAACAGGGCCGGTAACTATTCTTAGGCCTCAAAGCAATTATATCTCTGAAATGTGACAGCGATGATCAGATAATGTGAGCGCTTGGAAACCCCCCACTATGGTCAGATATTAATCATTTCAGACACGATTTGATGAGCTCACTGCTAATATTTCTCATGTCAGTTAGTGTTTGTTCAGCATATTCAATGTAGCAAAGCATATACACATGGATAATTAAAGCCCATCACATCTGAATAATTTAACAGTGTAAAACCATTTATGCAAAGGGTTGCAGGGGGCTGCACATGGACCAGCACAGAGCAAAATAAATACACATAGTCTCACAGGTCCAGTCTCAGTGCCATATAAAGTCTAATCCTGCTCCCACAGACTCCACTAACAATCACAAATGAGTTGTACAGTTTGTGATGCCTTATGTACGCTGCAGTTTGGCACTAGAAATAACGAAAGAGACGTCTGTATACCTCTAGGTTTAAGCTCATCCTCGTCTGACTCTGAGCCTTCTTCCTCTGCCACAGCAATGGGTACTGCTTTCAGTGGGTGACCTACTGGCTGAGGCGTTGCATCCTGGGAAAATGAGTTTTAAGAACTATAAATAGAAAGGTAGGGGAGGAACACCTTGTGTGAAATCGAAAATAGCATTTGCATTTGTAGCTTTTCTGCTCAGAGACATCAAGCTGGCAGAATGGAGAGAAAGAGAGAGAGAGAGAGAGAGAGACAGAAAACCAGAGTACTGAGCAGAGCTGACCTTGTTGGAGCCAAGCCGTACCTGCTCTGTGGCTTTACAGTGGAGGGGTGCAGCAGCCACGGGGACTAGAGCGGGCCTCTGCTCCAGAAACACTTCCCTCTCACACACATAACACCAGATCCTGAATGTGGTCAAGTTCACTGTCAGGTTGTGCTTCTTAGCCTGGGGAAGCACACAAACAGTGATTTAATAAATTGATGTGGGATATCTTCTGTTCCAAATGGTTTAATGTTTCAAGCTCTGGAGGCTCTGCATGACTGAAATGCATCAGCATGTCTCTCATGTGGCCAGCAATTTCTATTTAAGCATGCAATAAAAATCAAGCGATGAAGAAATTAGTTTTAAGAGTGCTGCCTGTTTTCACCTTCTGAGGTAATGTCACACTTTGCTTCTTTTATGACAAGCAAACTGATGAAATGCTGAGCATAAACTAACAGAAATGTTTACCTGTGCATGCAGGGTGCTGTGATCAGAATAGGACTCTCCACAGCCAACATATGGGCAGTCGCTCTGCATAACAGAAACAGTGCAGCAGCTAAGTTCTCATTCAGGAAATGACTGCTTTATAAATTCTACAAATGGTCAACTACTCTCTATCTATCTATCTATCTATCTATCTATCTATCTATCTATCTATCTATCTATCTATCCACAAATAAAACCTACAAATCACTGTCAGCACTTCTAAAACACGCAAACTGACACACACACACACACACAATTTAACTGTGAACTATACTTCATATAAACAAATGTGAAAGCACTCATAGCATTTCAAATGATTTTTTTAAATTCCCAATACACTGAAATTAGTTAAACAATATTATCAGTTTAGTTTTTTTTTTTTTTGCCAATTCAAATGCACCTTATGGATTAATAATTTCCCAAAACTTGTAGCAACAATATAATCTCAACTCTTTCTTTTCTGTGAGGTGCACAGGTTTGCATGTATGCAGGACAGCTTAATGTCTTACACTGAATGTTTTCTGCAAAATAAGCAAATATGCATAATTAAGAAATAGCAAATATTTATAAACTGTTTAAATATGAAAACTAAAATGATAAGAAAGGTCACTGTACTAATGACAGCTCAGCTTGAATATTTTTATAAAGTAGGCTTAACTGAATGGACTGAATAATGCAAAGTGTTACTCTCAACCAGCTATCTGACATTAAAGGACAATGCCACTCTAATCTGAGCAACTGGTTGACTAGTGTCTGCATGGAGTTTGCATTACCTTTGATCATTTTTATATGCATGTCATATCTGATTAGATTTTCAATATTTGCTTGTTTTTAACATTTCAAACCTATCTAGAATTTAAATGCTGTTCCCACTAACAATTGTGCTGTCATTTAAGTCATAGATGTAACAATAACATCGATAAGGTAACAGGAGGACACTTGACTTTTGGTCACACTTGAGTACAATACGACAATGAAGAAACAGAGATTTTTTGACTTTAAAAATTTTTGACTTTGAAATAATTAAGGCAGCATGTTAACAGTTGTGGATAACCTCATTCAGGAATTTTTCAAGTTGTTGAACTTAAAAAAAAAAGATGTTTTTCATATCAGACAAACAGTGAATGGCTTTCACAGAAGGCAGAAAAACAAAGTCTGACATCTAGAACTAGAGAGGACAGAATGTGGACACCAGTACAGTTATGAAAATGACAAATACGACCTAAACAGTTAGCAGAAACTAAGAAAAGACAAACTATTGACAAACTGACTCATCTGATATTGATCAACTAGAATACTGTTGAATACTGACAAAATGAGTCATTCATTCACTCAAAGGGAAGAGATGAGTTTTCTTTCATTTAAACAATTTCTTTCTTTTTCTTTTTTTCCTTTTTATGGCACCTCTCCAGTTGTTATTGTGAAGCTGTGTCTGATGTTATTCATTTAAAGAGAACAGCCTGTATGCTATTCAATGAACTGCTGAAATTTGCTGAGGGATTTTTTTTCCATGGAGTGTTCAGGTGAGATAGTTCAAGAAGAAGACCAAGAACACCAAGAACACCATGCTCTCATGTTGTTCATTTTCATTAGCATCCACTGTGTTTTTAACTCAGATTTGGGTACTGTTCTTAAACAGTTCATATTTTTAACAGTATAGCCACAGCTTGTTTACTTGTGCTTTATCTACTGCGCATATTTGATACAAGAACTTTTATTCGGTGTTATATTTTCCTGATTTGTGTATGAATTTCACACCAGAATATGAAATTTTGTAATTAGGTGTATAAAACATTCTAAAATAATGAAATTATCCTGTAATGAGACATATATTTGCTCAATTTGAGAGCAACTGTATTTGTGACTATGTAAAATACCTTGCATTAATAGTTATCTATTTAGGTTTTTAACTGACACTCATGCAGAGTGATTTACAGTCTAGTGCAATGATGAGCTTAACCTCCTTCCCTCCCTCCTTCTTTCTTTCAGTACCATGCCAATGCCCACTAAACCTGAGAGCAAGCTACTGGAACAATTACAAAAGCTACAACTGCCCATATAAATGTGTGTATAGCCTAAAACGCTGAGCAAATGCAGCCCTGACAAATGCAGCCCTTCTGAAAGGATAAAGACATTAAAAACAGAGAAAGAGACATTTGAATCCCACCTACCTGCAGACAGGCCCACAGGTTTGGGCCCCCTGCTCCGCATGACTGGCAAGTTCCCTGCAGAGGGAGGCAGACAACATGAATAGAATAGAACAGAGTAGAATACAATACAATACAATAGAATTTTAAATGTCTGCAAGTGGAATTTTGCCTTTAGCTTCAGTGTGTTAGTCAAAACCAGTCAAGGCGCTTTGGATACACAAACACCACAAGCCACCAAAACAACATAACTGAGCTTACAGTCCATATTACAGGTCATTTTATTATAGTTTTAATGAAGACTAATGTACACTAGGCTCCTCCATCAACCATACAGGCTTAATAAATATTTTCAGCATTTTCATGACATTTACTCACTCTGGTATGACACAATGAACCAATGATCTCTCAGAGGGCTGAACATCCTATGACACCGTGCAGAGCAATTAAATGACATGTCGGAGAGTCAAAATAAAACCCACCTTGGATTTCTGCAGGAGTTCCTCTTTGGTTACCTCTCCTATTGAGTCCAGGTGGGGGCAAACGTCTTGTTCAGCCATATTTACTCAATCTCCTCAGGCGGAGGTCTGCTAATGTGCAAGGGCAGGAATTACAAGAATGTAGCAAGAATTTATATGACAAGCTGCTGTTACTACCTCTAGCTTTCGTGCCAAAACACCGAAACACGACAGCCCGCGCGTCTCGAACTGATATCTCAAAATAAGTTATCAGTATTATTGCTTCAGCCCTCATTTCAATTACAAAGCTTAATATTAGCTAGCTAGCTAGCTTTAGCTGCCTGTCCACCCACAAAATGTGAGAGCTCTGCAAATTAAAAGGCCCTGTGCTTTCCGAACGAGAGCTCAGAAATTACTTGCTGGATGCAGCGACGGACACAACTGGCAATGGAAGCTCCATATTTACCAACAAACGGAGCTGTCACAATGACAGTCAGTGTTGTTCATCCTCGCAGTAAACAAACCGTGCTGGATGAGGATATGCGACCGACGCTAAGATACCGAGAAGCCGATCGACGCGATGCCCCATCCCACCATCCCAGCCTCCCCCTCCCATCACCACAGCAGGGCAGAGAGCTGGAGGAGGTGGCAACTACGACGTCAGTGACTCCGCCAAGTAACCATGACAACTCTGTTTTCTCCTCTACAGTGCATCCCTTAGAAATTATATTATGCTTTTTTTCCTTCTTGTTTTTGGTTTTGCACCATTGGCACGTTAAGCTAACAATATGCTGTCAGTGTTTTTGGCATCATCCAATGATCCACACCTTCAAAGCTTGATCCAGCCAGGTTATGAAATAATCCAGCTGTTTCTATTTCTGCCTATAAGTAGCATTTAGATAGATAGATAGATAGATAGATAGATAGATAGATAGATAGATAGATAGATAGATAGATAGATGCGAAGGCTAGGCTGTCATAAAAGATAGCAGCAAGATAGCCTTTAAACAACGGAAGTCGTGAGTCCTTGTTTACGGAAGTGACGTTATATAGTACATCTGTTAAACGCGTCCCTCAAACAAGAACAGCAAAAAAAAAAAAATCGATTCAGTCCAATTATGCGCTGAAAGGTATATTGTAAATATGAATCAGATAAGACAGAGAAGGGAATCATCCCATGAATAGGAGGATGAGATGGCTACAGATAACTGCTAGCTAATTTTACTTGCTAACTGCTGTGCTGTGCATTATCAAACTGAGATTTCTCAGCTCATTTGCTTGACTGCCCATTATCTACTCCACATGTGGTTTAGGTTATGCTTGGAAGAATATGTGACAGGATGTTGACCAAAATAACATCTTTCCGATATGCAAAGAATAAGATGATACAGACTTCAGCTTGGGCACCTCTTTCTTCTCTGAGACAAACTGAAGAGATGAGGTTGCAGACGTGTGTGTATCTGGCTTTTTCTTTACACCCTGTGTCTCTCAGTTGGTTGACTTTAGTCCGTAGGTTCTTCAGTTAATAAATATGCAGGGGAATCTGTGTTCAGATTTGACCTATGCAGCTACTTAACTTGATTTGGGCAGTCAAGTTAACTTAATTTATATAATCAGTCTACAGTGCCTGCCACAATTTTACGTTATCAGATTCATCGTTTTTGTTTTTGTTTGTTTTTGTCAATATCGCAATGAAAATACCACATAACATTGTGTATCACTGCACAACCCTGTCTAAAACCAGAAGCCAGGAAACTGAGAAGTATAGCTGTGGTGCCACTGATGATGTTCTGATGTTGAAAGTTAGACCCGGTCCACAACATGGAAGTTACAGTAGGGATCCACAACATATGTGAGATTTTTTACTTGAATTGACTTTTCTTTAGCATTTTAACAGGTCTGAATCAGAAACTGTATGTCTACCCACAAAAAAAAAATCTTCAAATTTCCCTAACCTATCCCTCCCTGTTCAGTCTGGAGCAGCTCTTGATGTCACAGGTTCAAATACAAATTTTCTGGTTTCTAGGTTTGAAACGTTCATGGTCACAAATGTTTATTTGATGTGATAGAGTATATGTTTAATGTGAGCATTTTGGAGTGGTATCCCTATTAGGCAGCTTGGATCATGATGAAAAAATTATTTACCTGCTCTAAATAAAAATGGCTTACAGTTGCATTCATATCTTCCTGCCATATGTGTATTGGCAAATATTTTATATATATTTTACTACACATTTACCCACTCACACATCTGAATAAGCTAAACTGGAAAATTAAATGGAAACAGTGGGATAGATAGATACTTTATTCATCTCCAATAGAAATTCACACAACCGTTTGTGTGTAAATGTAATGTGGATAGAAAGATACTTTATTGATGTAATGTAGTGCAATGTAATTATTGCACAAAGCTGTGCAATAACTAAACTATAGTACAACTATATGAATGGTGAATTTTATGAGATAGGACTGAGGTGTGTATTTCAGTTGCTAATGAGAAAGAACTACAAGATACCTGGCATGCACAAAATAATGAGGTTTTTTTTTTTTTTTTTGCATAAAAACAAATTCAACAAACTACAACAATGTTTGGTTTCTGCTTTATTCAGTCAATCGATGTTTAATTAAGCCATTGCATGCTATTTGTTTAATATGTCACTCTCTAGTGTCTACAGTCTATGAACTCGCTGTGTGTGTCTTATCCTCTTGGCTTGTATTTACAGTCAGGGTTCAGCCAGTGAGCTGAACTGTGTTTAACATTAATGCTTTTTGCATGGAATAAACAAATTTTCAATGGCCGGTAGTAGTATTCCCCTTTAATAATGAAATCTACTATTTTCTACCATGGACAATTAAAGTTTCACCATGGCACAAGGTCACAGATGTATTTTATTATCACATCACATGGCGATGCATATTTACACCACCACCTCCTCCTCCTGAAGACATTTGTGTGTAAATATATGGAGCTCATTGCTGCATACTAATGAGGAAAACTGTTTCTGTAATCTGCCACAACTCCTTAATACTTTAAGATGGAGTCTATATTAACTCCATCCATGTTATGTGAAACGTATGCTATCACGGATTACCTGGTTATGTTTGATATGTCACAGTGATTGTGGTGAGACAACAGGCAGCTCAGATGCCAAGGGAGAGTTCCTTGCTCATACATGCATGGCTGCCTTTGCCGTTTGGACGATTTGGGTTCAGTTGTCCGGGATGGATCTGATTTCTGATTCCTCTTTGCTTTGAGGACGTATGAGCCATCGTGCTAACCTGCCTAACAAACCTAGCGTCCCAGCACAAACCCATTCAGACCATGAATTTTCCACCAAAGCAAAACCCAACTGGTAGACAGACAGCACATGCTTGTTTGTTTCCATCAAAGAAACGAATGGGGCGTAAGTTCGTCCTGGCGTCCAGAATGCACAGGAAACTTTCATGGTCTCATTGCGTGAATTGTTGACCCCTGTAGCAACTCATTTGCCCGCTAATGAAGAGCTCAGAAAGGCTGCGTTCTATTTATTAAAATGGCATAAACTCGTTACAACCTACAACTCATACCGACTGTCGTCCATTTATTATGACGTACAAGAAAACTTGGTTAACACCGACAGATCCTAGGTCCGTATGTACTGGTTCTATAGACAACTGAAGATCAGACGTGTAGCAGTGAAAACTGACTCCAGATCAGTCCTTAATTGGGCTGCAAGTCTCGCGGTATTTGTACTACCTCCCAACGCTAAGTTCTTCCTTTCTGTCTGAACCAACATGGTGAGTGCACAGCCAGTTCCTCTGAGAGAATACTTTAGTCGTTTCCATCCATATGCATCTCTATGTGAAAGCATTTTTCCATGTTATAGATCGCATTTATCAATAGTATGAAGTCAACCAATCCATGTTAGGTCGGTATTGCGTGTCGATGTCCTATTGTTTTTGTCAGAATCTCTCTTGATTTGACTCCCCTGTAGCCGGTTCAAGTAGCCCTGCGACTCACCTAGCTAGCTTAACGCTAGCATTTGGCAACACGTCTTGTTCGAATTTTCGCCCGTGTCGCCTCCTGGTTTATCCACGATTATGAACTATGGTTATTCTGAAACTTGTTGATTTCATGGCTAATGTCTGAATGACTAAAATGAAATCCGTACCTATCTGGAGACTGGTACTTAGCTTGCTGGATACCCCGGTAGTGTAACGGGGTCGGACACAGCTTCTGCCTGGCGACGTTGTAAAAATGCTAACGACACTAAGCGGTCTTTTTGACTAATTGGGCATCGGATTTCTTAAGTGTTAGTGACCAATGTGTTCACACATGGTCTTATGGGTGGCATCACTGATGAGCGATAGCCATGCCAGCTAAATAGTTCTCATTTCATCTTGTTGAACATGCCTTCAAAGTAAGACAGGGTTAATGGAGATAACTAGTCGTTGCTAACAGAGCTAACGTTATGGCACTAAACGTTCGTATGTGCCATTAGCCAACTGAGCCACCTTTACTAATTGAACTTATATTATGATTGTGGTCAGCTACCAGTGGAGGCCTCTGTGATGTAAACGGAATTTGGGGTTATAGTTTAGGTAAACACTCAAATTCCACCTGTTTTTAGTACTGATGTTACATGGCTATTAAGATGAAATCAGGTGTCTATAGAATAGTGCTGGGAAACTTGCTGTCCTGGTGGTCATTTGAAGTTCCTGGGCTCTCATAAAGGTGCCTGCTGTTGAGTTAGCTGATAGACCTCATTAAATTAAGAAGGGGTAAATTGTCCCCTACTTGGATGACACACTGGCTTTTGCAATGATGCTTTGAATTTCTTCACCTGAATCACTTGTGTGGATTCAAATATACGAGCTTTTTAACCCTGAGCTAAAGCCAACAACGACAAGGCCATCTTGAGTGTGGTTTGTAGAGAATACTTTCTATGCTCAAATGTTCACTAATACATTTGTTTTGTCTGTTCAACAGCCTAAGGGAAAGAAGGCTAAGGGGAAGAAGGTGGCACCTGCCCCTTCTGTGGCCAAGAAGCATGAGGCCAAGAAGGTGGTCAACCCCTTGTTTGAGAAGAGGCCAAAAAACTTTGGCATTGGTAAGTAACTCCAGACATTAGACATTATGAACCAGGACTTATGATCGCACCATCCGCAGTCAGTGCAGATGATGTAAAGAATATTTGCTATCTTAACAGCAATGTAGACAACTTCCACCAAGATCGCTGATGCACTTTAAGTTAAAAACGCAGTTTAACCTCAGTTTGATGACAATTGGTAAGCACTGATTTGTTCTTCCCCACAGGCCAGGACATCCAGCCCAAGCGTGATCTCACACGCTTTGTGAAATGGCCTCGCTACATCCGCCTACAGAGACAGCGCTCCATCCTGTACAAGCGCCTGAAGGTTCCCCCTGCAATCAACCAGTTCACCCAGGCTCTGGACCGTCAGACTGGTAAGCAGCGGCTACGTATTAGTTGTGATTGTCTGCAAGAGTAGGATATGGGCTTTCTAGTGGCAGTATTTTTGAAATGTCTGATTGAATGCAGTGCCTTCATGTTCCCAGAGTAGCTAATTTGTTCACATTATACATTTGTTGCTTTGCAGATGATGTGAAAGAATATTTGCTATCTTAACAGCAATGCTGACATTTCCACCAAGATCACTGATGCAATTATCTGGAATACCTTTGACTTCTCCCCTTTGAGACCTAACCCAAGAGTGGTTGATGGTTTGATTGTAATGGCACCACATACATTTCTCTCCTCAGCCACACAGCTGTTCAAGCTGGCCCACAAGTACAGGCCAGAGACCAAGCAGGAGAAGAAACAAAGGCTGCTGGCCCGTGCTGAGCAGAAGGCTGCTGGGAAGGGAGATACTCCCACCAAGAGGCCCCCTGTCCTCCGTGCAGGTAAGGCACAAAGGAATCCAAAGCCTTCATTTATCAAGTGTTGTAGAAAATGTATTAACAACATTGTTAAAGTTTACTGTTAACAGTACACCAGGCAGGATTTATGTATAGAAATGTAATATCTTATAAAAAGTCTGGTTTAATAGAGCTGCATTGGCCTGAGTGCAATGATGATCTGAATTTCTTCACCTGAAAATGCCGTGATTCTTTTTGAGCTTTTTAACCCTGAGCACTGGCCAAAATCTTAAATTTTCTACATAATGCTGTTTACTGAATGGGAATGACTAATTTTTGCTCTTTCCTACAGGTGTGAACACTGTCACCACCCTGGTGGAGAGCAAGAAGGCCCAGCTGGTGGTGATTGCCCATGATGTGGACCCAATTGAGGTAAATATCACTTCATACATTATATTCACAAATAAACAAGACATGGCTACATGGAGCTCCCTGTTGTTGGTAAAATTAAGTGTAGTGAAGTGGTCGCTTGCAATGATGTCTGAATTTCTTCACCTGAATCCTCTATGTGGATTAAAACATACGAGCTTTTTAACCCTGAGCAAAGACCACAACCATTGGAGGACTTTTTCCATCTCTTAGATTTAAGAATTGTTTTCACTAACAGTTTATAATGCAGATATCTCAGTTCTTAACCAGATTACCGAATGTTTGAGGATGTCCATATAAACGTATATACCTAACATGTAAAACATTTTCTGCTTTTCTAGCTGGTTGTTTTCCTGCCCGCTCTGTGCCGCAAGATGGGTGTCCCTTACTGCATCATCAAGGGCAAAGCAAGGTTGGGCAGACTGGTGCACAGAAAGACGTGTACTTCAGTCGCCTTCACACAGATTAACCCGTGAGTACTCACTTAACAAACTGACTAATACTTACACCACTAATACTTGTTATGCACAAGTATTAGTGGTGGCTTTAATGTCTACCTGTTCAATACACCTCAAATTTGGTTACTTTGTATGAATACATGTACATTCATGTACAAGCTACTGGTCTTGAGTTTTGATTGCTTTGAAAGTTAATTTTTTTTTAAGAATGCAACATCCCAAGTGTATGCTTCAGCTCTCTATAACTCCTGAGAGAAGTGCTGATATTTCTGTTGGTATAGCAACAGATAAAAATGTTACTGTATTTCATAACTTGAGACAGTAAGTTATGAATGAGAACTGTCTTAATTTTGACCTGTGTCATGCCTTAGTCCAAACATGCCAAATTTCAGAAACGAAATTTTACCAAACAAGTCGGAATCATTGACGTCATTGAATTAGATGTGGGAACCCTGTGATTGACATTGTTCTCTTTCCCAGTGAGGACAAAGGTGCACTTGCCAAGCTTGTGGAAGCCATCAAGACCAACTACAATGACAGATACGAGGAGGTGAGCGCTCATCGGATACTATTAAGATAGTCGCTGCTGAGGAATTTGTAAAATAAATCTCAAAATCAAAGATCAAAATTGTTTGGTCATGCCAAAGACAGAAGTGCACCGTTAACACTGCTCAAACTTGTTTTCCAGATCCGTCGTCACTGGGGTGGTGGCATCATGGGCCCCAAATCCACGGCCCGCATCACTAAGCTTGAGAAAGCAAAGGCCAAGGAACTGGCCACCAAGCTTGGTTAAACTGTTCATTTTAAAATAAAAGTCAGTTGAAAATAGTTGTTGCCTTGTTGTGACTAAATACATTATGGAATGGGAATTGATGTTTGTTTATTAAATTAAAAAAATGGAGCTGTGATTTTTTTAAAAATTAACATTCGTGTTTGTAAGCTTTATTACTAAGGGCTTTGAAGGACAAAGAATTTCAGGTTTTTATGACCAAAAGGAGTTTTTTTTCTACTTTATTTTTTGAGCTACCACTCTGTGTTTTCACACTATTGTGAAAGTTGTATATTTCAGAGACTACATATAAGCCTCCTAAAGCCATCCTGAAGTGGTACTATTCTGCTAGGTTTTTTATTTTTTGTCATTTAACAGAATTGATAGTTAGATTCACACAGCTTCTCCAAAACTTAGAAAATTTCTTATTTCCAAAATGTTTTTTGTGAGCCCTGCATATAAGACATTGGTATCTTGGAAAATACAGAACTTGCTCAGTTTGTGATGTACTCTGAATAGTTGGAAGCACAGGTGCACTGGTATAATGGAGGACACAAGTGAGAGATCTGCACTCTGTTGATAGTTATTTACATCAGTGGCTGGTGATGTATGCCAAAATAGACCAAAAAAATTTGATATATTTGGGAATAGCAGTCCAGTGTGCAGGCATCTTCTGGGAACATACCCTGAATAGTTAATTAATCAAGCTGCATTTACATGATTAAGTACTCACAGCCCCAATGACCTAACTTGTTTTCACCCCGTTTAAATATGAGTTTTCTAAAGTAAGTGTTCTCATTAGATTATAGCTTACAAGGTGGCAACATTCTGCTGGAAACTGGAATAACTGAGGCCATAAAGTATTCATTCTTGTTTTATTATGCTGCTCATTGAAAGAAAATTCAAAACTATTTACATATTTGTCAATGAACAAATGCCTTGGAGCTAAAATAAATCAACAAACCCATCAAGAGGCTGGAGTATTTAACATTTCAGACAAAATTGTTCTAATGCTGTTCTGCATCCAAGGTCTCACAATTATCTCATTGCATTAAAAGCTTGAGCATTTCAAAATTTAATCTTTTTGATGAACTTGGCATACCACATGTAAGAGGTTGCAGCACACAGGCCATACCTGGGGGGGAAAAAGACAGTAATGATTATTCAAAAAACACTATCAGCCATTTTGGAAATATCAAGATTATTAAGTGGAGAAAAAGTGGGTTACAGGGTTTAAGTATTTTGGCAATTTCAGAGACAGGAAACATTTTCACATCAGTGTTGGTTCATCCAAACTGAAACCTCCCACCTACCATGTTATTATGTACTGCATGTGTTCATTCCTCAGCGTGACTCTGGTCTGCCCACCTACTGGTCCACCAGGAATGGTGCTGGCTGTAGGAGACGATATGCAGAGTCGCAACAATTTAATAAATTATTTATATTGGGTTATCTGTTGTTTTATGCAAGTGGATTGCACAGATTTCTCAGATTTCTTCAGTATCATCACTAAGTTGATCTCAGTTAAATTTAATTCTTGTTTAGAGCTCTTAATGAAATTTTAACAATTTCGTTTAGATGATATAACAAGTTATATTGGAAGAACAAGACTGGATAAATAAAATCAGATACAATGTTTAGAGTGGAATGACCTCATATATTC
>OMKZ01056357.1:0-19919 GCA_900302535.1 Neoniphon sammara
CCCCCCCTTTTCCCCCTTTTTTAGCTGTTTTGTCAGAAGGAATTTTGTTAGAAATAAATGAAATATCAAGGATCTGTGTGTCACTGTAACTTCATTCAGCAAATTACCTCATCAGAGGATCCACTAGAGGGAGCTAGTCAGCTGTTTATTCTTTATCCCTTTTCTTCCTTGACTATTTATTTATGGGTATAGAACAAACAAGAGATACAGTTGCACACAAATTGTGTATGAGAAGAAAAAAAGCCAGATGTTTTCTGTTTTGTGTATACACATTGTACTTGAAAATTTTTGGTTTACAGTTTTCTAAGGCTTCTTTTTATGCAGTGGTGCAATAGATTTTTCATTTTTAAAAAATAAGATTATTGCAATTAAATTAGGATTGGGTTGTCATGGCCTGGGACTGCACAGCCATGGCAACAAAGGGAGACGCACACCAAATCAATATTCAAAATATTTATTAAAGGTAACTGAATAAAAAGAATAATATAAACAACCAATGAAAAGTGTAAGTCAGTGGTATCAGTAGTGTAAGGGAGTGCATGAGTGTACAGTGGAGTGAGTGTAGTGCTGTAAAAGAAAACAAAACCCAAATCCCAACACAAACCAAGCTGGAGCTGCTGCAGGGAGGGAGGCTATCTCTACAACTGAGCTCCTAAAAATGCTCTTGGCCTCCATACCCTCCCCCAGAGCCCAGGTGACTCAAATGCTCCCTGACGACCCCGCTCTGACAGGAGGGAGGAGCAAGAGATATCAGGGAGGGTCGTCACACAATGGTTACTTACTCATTCACTGTAAAGAGCACATTTTATAAGTCCTTTCAGTGAATCTTACTGACCAGCTCTAAATGCCCTTTATCATCGTTTTATCTTGATGAGACACAGTTTGCGCTTCTGTTCTGCACTTCTATCCTGCAAAGTGTCTTTCAGTAAACTCAGACGCTATTTAAAGTATTTGACAGTGTTCACAACTTGTTACTTGTTGCCCAAGTAGGCATGTTTAATCAGTAAGCGGTGGAACTCTTGAACTTTAAACTCTTGTAAACAACAGAACATTTGTCACTTTTCAGTGTTCCAGGGACTCAGTTATTCCCTGAGTATAGATTGTTATGTATATTTTCATATGCCATACAATTTTTCCACAACTCTGAGTTGAAAACGTATCACACAAAATTACAGTGCACCTTTAAATACCATCATCTCAGGAAAAAATGGTAGGCTGTTTAGAGGGCATATGTTTAAATACCCTAATGGAGGTAATGGCCATATGACAGAAGACCTGAGAATAACAAACAATACAATACAAGATTGACTTATATGTACTAAAGAAAACAAAACAAACAAAAAGAAAAACACTGGTCCTGTGAGCGCTCGAGCACAGCGTTAATCACCAGAAATATGAAATGAGACGGGGAAAAAAAACTTGCTTCAGTAAAGAGTGCAACTCAACCACTTTAGGATTTGGTCAATTTACTACTTTTACTTTGAAGTTCGGGCGGCGACCCGGAAGTAAACAAAGTTCACGTGTTGGTGCATGTAGAAATGTCTGCCGGCAGTGTAGCCAAAAAACCCAAACTGGAATCTCCTCAGGTACTGCATTATTGTTGCTTTGGTAGCCCAATTATTAACACTATTACAATTTTTATGTATTTGTTATTGTTTCCCATCTGACCCATTCATACTTTGATGTGTGCAGGACGAGGACAGGGTGGACTGGAAGAGGAGGAGAGCAGAACGTGAGTAAAGGCAACAAAACACTGTGAGCTGTGCGACCGGGTCCCATGTGTACTTTGTCATGACTCTGGATAACTGTTAAAAAGACGTAGGAACCTGTAATCTGTGTTATTTTGTGTGTGTGTGTGTGTGTTGAAGCATCGGTCCAAATGTGCTGTGTCTGAGCCTGACAACATGGCTCACTATAGGCTTCTCGGTGTAATTCTGCAGTAAAAAAAAAAAAAAAACGACCGTGTTTTGATCTGGACTGACAGGACTTGAAAAAAGATGATTTTGTTGTGTATAAACTACTTTGAATAAATGCATTTTAGACTGCGTTGATGTTGTAGTGAAGCAGCGCCACCATGTGGCTTCAAAATGATAATGATGGTAAAACCTTGTACTTAAAAATGTTGTACTGAAAACTTTGGTAATTGTTTAATATAGCCTACAAGTTTTCTAAACACAATTACAACTGATAATGATGCACATGGAATAGCAGTAAAAATGATTAAAAACAGGGAAATATGAAGGATATATAAATGCCAATAACATGGTCATTAACAAGAATAAAAAAAACTTTAAAAAAATAGTTTGAAAAGTGTTATAAGAGATGAAAATCAGTTTTAAACTAAGTGATAGCCAGTATAAAGAAGCTAAAATTTGGGAGATGCGAACTGTAAACATACATGTGTTGGGGCAGGGTGATATAAACAAAGTTAAATATCTTTTACAGATACCTTCGACAGAATACTTAGATATTGATATTGTGAGAATTAAAAAAATGAATAATGTGGATATGATGATTAAGCAGGTAAAGGTAGATAATAGAACAGCAAGAAGAGTCTATCAAGTTCTGAAACTTGCATCTCTTTACTGTAATGCAGCCTTTAAAACTAGGAAAAGAGCACATTGATGTTATATCATGATATTATGATATCCAAAATCCCAAATGATATCTAGCCTCATGTCACAGTAACAATATAATATTAATATGAGCCCTAACGTGTATGCTTACATTGTTTGACTAAGAATTGCAGCTGCTGTGTTTTGTACACTTTTGAGACTTGAAAGGGACTCCACTAAGGCACACAGAGTTGCAGAGGTGCAGGCAGGAAGAGACAGAAGATAAGAGTATGACTCTCTCCAGATTGCGCAAAGATAAAAAAAAAAAAAAGTGCCTAATTTTGGAAACACTCTTAATTGAAAGAAACAAGATTGAACAACTTTATTATCTTGCTTTTCAAAGATCAAATTAGCATTAAAATAAAATGCTTTTTGCTGCTGGCTTCAGACTCACATTTGTATGCACTTGTATGCTGAATAAGAAGATTGACAAAAACAATGTTGTCCAACTATTTTTTGTTAATCCAGAGACAGCAACTGAGCTTGTTCTGTCCCAGCAACATCACGTTTCAGTCATACAGTTCACACTATGTGCCACAGAGGGCCAAGAGTCTGCATTTTCATTCAAACCACGTACTCTATCAACGAGAGAGGAGGAGCTGATCAGTGAAATCAGCTGCTGTAATGTTTGGTTGGAATAAAAGCTGAAGGCCCATGGGCTTCTATGGCATGAAACCACTGATACCAAAGGAAATGTGTGACAAAAAGCATCTGAGTGAAACAGATTGTAATATGACACCCTCTTCCTTGGAGATACATAACAGGTTTATATAAAGAAACCTCTCATCCTCTGTAACCCAGTAAGTTACAAGTTTTGGAACAGACCCTCAGTGTAGTCACACTTAAAAAATATAATAATCTGCTGAGTTACAGTACAAAGTTGATTTATGTATGCAGCCCTAGTAAAAATATCATATAAACAGCATGCAGTTTTGCACTAATTTTAAATTTGCATTCCATACTCATTGGAATGGGTAATTGGATCATTTCAAATATCTCGGCATTTTTCATATCTTTCTCTCACAAATTCAAAATCAGAGTAGTTTACAATGTCAACATCCTCCAGTTTTTACCACTTTTTACCAAGTAAAACAGTTTGTTACATTCATAGAATCCACACAGCTTCCACTGTAAATACTGTATAATTATAAACACCACCACTTTGTATGTGTCTGATTTTCTTACCTCGGCAGGTAACGAGGCTAAGAAGCAAAGAAAAGAGGCCAAGCTCATCAAACAGTTGGAAAAGAAGAAGCAACAAGAGGCGGAAGCCAACAAAGCAAAACTTGAACAAATACAGAACAACAAAGGTACACTTCTCATTTCATGGATCAGTGTTTGCCCACACAGCCCTCAGGGTAAAATGGTAAATAATGCTGTAACGTGTGATCTGCATGTCTCAGGTCGGTCTTACACAGTGAGCGTGGCCCTGCCTGGCTCTGTCCTGGATAACGCCCAGTCCGCAGAGCTCCGTACGTACCTGGCTGGGCAGATCGCCAGAGCCTGTGTCGTCTTCTGCGTCGATGAGATCATCGTATTTGATGAAGAAGGAGAACATGTCACGTAAGTCCACACGGAGGTGTAATTATTACTGGTCAGCACACCTTAAGGTTTTTCAGCTTAGGGAGGTTAAATCACCAGAAAGCTGAAGGTAAAAACAAATTTCTTCTTGGTTTTGTCCCACAGGAGTGTAGAAGGGGAATATAAAGGAGTCGGGAAGAAAGGACAAGCTTGTCTTCAGCTGGCCAGAATTCTTCAGTATCTAGAATGTCCACAGTGAGTAGAGACTTTGACACCCTTATCAAATCAATAAAATCAACCTATTTTATCAAATTTTGATCATAGCTTTGCTTCCCCGCCAGGTATCTGCGCAAGTGGTTTTTCCCAAAGCATCAAGATTTACAATATGCCGGTAATTTGAAATAATTCTGATTTTCAACACTCATTTTTTTTGAGACATATTAAGAATCCATTTATGTTTGGTATTAAAATGCGCGCTGTATATGGACACCTTGTGTAAACCAAGAAAACACGTGAATGCAAATTGTAAATGCAGGTGTAAATGCAGTCCCTGCTCCCTGCAGCATTTTCACATGTGAGAGAGAGTTCTGTTTGTCAGCCACTCGGCTTCACTGACAGACTTACAACACCGTCCACTCTCACCAATCACAGCTCCCTTCCTTCAGCTGTAGTGATGATGTCACTGCAGCAGCGGCCTCACTAGCAGCAAACACTGTTGCTGTGAAAACAACCTCATCCGTTTCTTCCTTCAAAAGTCTAAAATTCAGGAGGGAATAAATCCAGACTGTTCAGTTTCATGTTTAATGACCCTGAACCTACCTACTCACCATGTTGTGCACGTGAAGATAAGATCCAGTCGTAATGTAGAAACCAAGATTGCATATAGATATTAGGTCTAAACAAGAAGACTAGTTTCGGATTGATCATGATCTGAATAGCATACTCAAATACAGGTTGCATTTTAATGTGAGGTGTAATTGGAGCCTCAATGAGGGCAAAGGATGACAACTTTGCTTTGAATTCTTACCTTCTTCAGTTAATATTGTTTCTTCTACCAGGTCTTCTTAATCCTCTGGACAGTCCTCACCACATGAGGATAGATGAGGAATTGGAATACAGGGAGGGAATCGTCCTCGACAGGCCGTGCAAACCTGGAAAAGGTTCATTAGTCAACTGCGGGATGAGGAAGGTGAGCATACTGTCTATTTTCTGGGAACACGGCACTTTGATATAAAAGTAACTGTAACTATTTCAGAGTATTTTTGGCATTAACCAGTGAATTTTGGCCTAACACAATGTCCATCTGTTCCCTCAGGAGGTTCAGATTGATAAGCAGCTGCAGTCTGGACTGCGAGTCACAGTGCGACTCAGTAAGACACAAAATCAAGGTATTTCTGTCCATCACAGCATTATCTTTTCAGTGTTTTGGATGTGTCTTTTGGGTGGGTTATCAGGTATTTCGCAGTGATTAACTGTGTGTGTCCATTCGTCCTCAGAGAGCAAACGATATAAAGGTGTGGTGGTCGCTCCTCATGTGCCCAGGACTGAAGGAGGCCTCTACTGGGGGTACAGTGTCCGCCTGGCGTCATGTCTCAGTAGGTTGACCGAACTCCAGTGCTCAAGCTTAAGATGAACACACACACCCATACACATTCACATACATATACACGTCTCTAGGGACTTCATGGAGCAGATTGAGCTACCAAACACCAATATACAGGGTTTGCACAAAGTCTTAAAAGTTTGGAAAATGCTTAATTTTAACTGTTACATTTCAAGGTTAGGAATATGCTTGAATTCAAATACACTCCTTGAAAAATGCTTGATTTTCAACATAATCTGGTGTTTCATCTCCACAGTCACTCATGTAAAAAAATCATAATATTTGAAACGATTCCGTACACCAGAAATTAGCAAGTATTAAATGATCATGATCAAATCTACAATAAAAGTTAATATGAACAGCTGTAAATAAAGTGACAATATACGTTGACTGCTGTGGGTATAAAGGAATTTTGTAAACTTTATTTCTTTTCACAGTTGCATTTAAAGTAACAATTTAGATTGTGTCATGCATGCTGTTTGAAGGATTACAGTGGGATTTGGCCTTGCCGTGGTTGCTTGAACTGCTTTGCCGTCTGTTTTGTCGTTGCAGGCGATGTGTTCACAGAAGGTCCGTATAAAGAGGGGTACGATCTGACAATCGGCACATCAGAAAGAGGCAGCAACATCGACCAAACAACGCTGTCGCCATTCAGGTACGTTCAGAGCAAGGAAGGTGAGAGAGGAACGCGGAACGACCATTTTTGAACACTTGTAATAGAATAATGGTGTTTTATTGTCTTGCACTGTTAATGCAAGCTGTTCTCTTTCTATTTCTCTTCAGACATCTTCTGGTAGTTTTCGGAGGCCTGCAGGGTTTGGAAGCCAGTGTGGATACTGACCCGAAACTGGATGTGACTGACCCGAGTGTTTTATTTGACCTTTACCTCAACACCTGCCCTGCCCAGGGCAGCAGGACCATCCGCACAGAGGTGAGCATCTGTGTTAATTGAAAGAATGACTCGTGCACACTCAACTCCAAACCTGTTGGCTGTTCACTTGACGTGACTCAAAGATGCAAAGCTTTATGGAAATTTCATATATTTGACTTTGACTTTACTTTATGACTTTGATATACTGAGGACCACCAAGGGCTGAAACACGTTTATATTCTTGCTGCTATTCAGTTTAAACGTCATTAAAAAGTCATCATAAGCATGAAATTTGAGTGTGCCAACATTCTCTCTATGTATTTTGGCTGAGCCAAAGCCAAGTGAGCAAAGGTAACTTTCCACTCACTGGATAGCTTATGCTGTAAGCTCTGTAGGTAATTTTAATGTTATCTGTCTATTCTGCATACAAATTATTCCTTTTATTCCTTTTTCCCCCACAGGAGGCCATCTTAATTTCCATGGCAGGCCTGAGACAGAAGATCACAGCTGCTTTTTCAGCTGTTTCCAGTGCTTCACTGCAGAATTTGTGATCGAGAAACCTGAAAGACTTGCTGGCAGTTGTTTTGGCAAACAAATAATGGTCATCTAATTTGTACTTACCAGTAAAGGTGCAAGATTGATTGTTATTTTTCCTTAATTAGACTTAACGTTGGTTGGTGTATGAGATCAGCTGGCATTCCTCCTGATGTTAATTTTTAGTTTTTTATTGTTTGTCTTGTGTTTCAAATGATTCTACAGATATATGTGTATATATAAATACATATAAACACATCTGAATATCCTTGTATTTATATATTTTAAAAAGATGTTATTTGTTCAGTAGACAGACAATACAGAACTTTAATATGGAGAAAAAAACAGCAACATAAGCTGCACAGTATGGACTAAAACAAATGTTAAATGTTAGATATTGTTAAGTAAAATTTTGATATGATAAAAAATATCAAGTCTAAAAACCTCACATTTCTCAATGAGAAGGCCAAAAGAACGTCTGCAGTTGCTAACTGCAAAAGACTCATTCCTGCCATCACTGACCTCTGAAAACTGGGAGATTTTCCAAAAGACTGCAGTAAGAGAGTCACCCAACACACACTCTCTCTTTCTCTTTCTCTCTCTCTCTCACACACACACACACACAATGTATACACCACAGGCACACCAGACTCTTTATAGTAGTCTTCTGAGTTTTTTGTGGTGCAGCTTCATCTTTTATGAATGAGCTGTCTTCCTTCATGTTTGCATCATATTGTAATAGAATGACAGTTTCCGTCCTGAATATCTTGTTTTATTACAATTTTGCCATGTACAAAATGAAGAGGCAAAAGTCTGATCAGATATGCAAAGTAACTGTTTTCATTTTTTTTTTCCAGAGTGATAGCTTGACAAATCTAACAGGCAACATAATGATGGCAAAGGAGCACAGCGGGCAGCGGGGCTTTTCTCCTCCCCTGCCTGTCCAGTGTAGACTAATGGTTGGTTTCTGGTCAGAGATAATACAAGATTAATCAAGCATAGTTCATGCACACTGAAGTGCCTTTCTCCAACTGATGGAGATGCCTACAGATTCAAGGTTTGTAGGGAAAAAAGTTTAACAAATTACAGCTTTTCGGGTCTTGAATATCAATATATCAAAATTGAAGTTTCGCTATTACCTTGATTAATCGTGCAGTCCTAAGAGCAATACATAACATTAGCATGATACATTCTCTGGATTATTCAAACTCAAGCTGCATGCGCCGGGATGCCATTGAGGTAAAAAGGTTTCGGTTCATGAGGCAAGTTTTGTTTATCATCGGATTTGTGAGAAAACATGAAAACTGAACGTGAGTGCAGGACACGGAGAATGAAGAAGGCTACTAATGTCTTCAATTTGAGGGTATTTCTAACAGGTTTACGGTGCTTGCACATGCCCTGAAAAGTATGTCACAATCTACACCTGTTCAACAATATTTGGTGCCAAATGACTTCATTTTTATGTGAATCTTTCCAAATATGTAGGCATAGACCTGTACAAAAATTGCTGTTCATTTACCATGGTTGAAAATTCCCTCAAAGTGAGGGCAGTAATGTACTTCTGTTTCATAGTGACTATCATTTCACATCTAAAGTTGAAAGACATTAAAAATCCAAACCAAGCACTGCATCACTGTTCACATATTTGTGGGGCTTCATCATAGATTGTATCTTTAGATTGACTTCACCTGACCTAGGTGAGTGTACCTAGTATTGTGCTGTACATATTGGATAGAAATCTGTTCAGTACAAGTGAGGGCTGAATAGGCTGTACTTTATAGGCCACTTAGACTCTTTCATATCTAATTAGAGGTACCAGCTGATATAATCCCTCCTCAACATGGGGAACATAGGTGTATTTTGAGGACATTTTAACAAAAACATTATAAACATGTAAAAATACATCTTTAAATTCCTTTTGTTTCTATTTACAAAAACACTTGTCAGATGGCTGCCACATTTCCATGTGGAATACACTGAGTATTTAAGGAACCTCACAAAAATGAGATTCAGGATTCTATATACACCTCTGTGACAGAAAACATTCAAGGTCTCCTTGATCACTTGGACCAGGAGGAAATGTTTCCAAAATCTTTTTTTTTCCCTTCCACGTGATGATTCCCAAAAATGACTATCATTCAAAGGAGAACACTGGAAGGTCATGAAAATCCCTCTGTGTGCGGCTCTTTGCCAAATCGAGTGAAATACAGTGAAATCAAGTCCATGGTGCTGGTTAGGGCTACGGTGAGCATGAATAGAGTTTTCTGGGTTTCGCAAAGTCTTTTCACCAGGTGGGATGAGCGAAGGAGATGTTGTACTGCTTTGCCCAGCGAGCAAACACCTGCTTCTCAGTGATAAAACGATGGTGGTTGCCTCTCCGGCCTTTCTCATTCTGTAGGTACGTGACACATTCATCAGGCCCCCTGGGCTTGTAGTAGTGATAGGGCATCTTCTTGGACCCTAATTTTCTCCTAGAAAAATAATATCAGTAGTTAGACAACAATCTAAAAAAATATACAGAGGAAGCAGTTATTACAGAGGCTATGTGCATTATTTTTATTTTTTATATCTATTCTATTATATCTATATCTATTTATTGTACTTTTATGCACCATTTTAATGTTGTTATTGTTAGTTTTATTGTTACTACTGCTGCAAAGGCAGCTTGAATCTTGAATCTCTCTTTTCTTGAATGTATGTGTTCAATAAGGGAGATAAAAACAGAACTAGGCCAAACAGAGCTAGCTAGGGTTTACTCAATTCATTTTGCATTTTTTTTGCCAACAGAGATGATTTAATAGTCATGTCTTAAAATGAATGAAAAATACTTTATATCTTGTGTTACACAAAATCTGAGCCATGAGAAGCTGCATGTCGCTGTTTTGCTGCAATGTGGTAAGTGTGCCTACATCATTGCTCATTTGTAATACCCACCCACAGTGACTGGGCGGCACCATCCCATACACTTTGATATTATCACACATCTCAATGGCGATGACCATGGTGAACCAGCCTGTGCTCAGCCAGGACTGAGATTTTTGCCTGATGTGAAACAAACAAAAGAGAAACACAAGTTTGAGAAAATGAAAAGAACCGCTTTACATTTCTTCAAAACGGGACAAAATGATGGAAAATATTAAGCTCCTTCTTTTCTCCTTAAATACCCACCTATCTCGGCCCGTCTCCCTCTGGAACAGACTATCAAATTTGCGCATCTTGTTTGGTGTGATAGTGAAACAAGACAGGTTGCTGTAGGTCATGCTGACTCTCTGGATCAATCTATACAAAGTTCCTTTGGCATCTTTCCCAATCTTGGTTGGGGGTCCCCAGAAGATGATCACAGGGCTGCTGTCTGTGCGGTTCAGGAACTCGTTGGGCCTCCGGACCACCCTGAACACGCTGGAGTGGGCTACCACCCTCACAGAGGTCCGGTTCCCCACATCAGCCTCGTACCCCAAAGTGGGGGCGTCATTCATGCGAATCACACACTCCGTGTGATCGATCTCGTCCCCTGCTCGGGTGCCCAGGACGTGGCTAGAGCTCGTCACCAGTGCACACTCTTGGCAATGCAAGGTCATAGTCTGGAAAGGAAAAACTGTATTGAACTTTCAGTGCATGTTTACATGTACAACAATTACCCATACACATAACAAAATACCCAGAATGAGAAGCTCTATAGCAAAAAAAGTAAATTGTTAGTCTGAGAGCAGTCTGTCTTTTCAGGCTATATCACAAAGTGAGGCTGAATCCATCCATATGAAAGGAGGATTGACATTAGCTGCCGAAATGAAATATTAGTATTTCTGCTCACAGGAAGTGACAAATCTCAAGTTTAGTGCAAAATCCAACACTGAGCACAGAACAAGTGCTCAGTCAGGAGAAATCTGGACTCAGTGTTATTAGATCTTTTTGCCTTTCTCATCATTTTGGTATAAGGTGTACTGGCCAATCTGGTACGCTATTTGCATTTTACTGACATCACATGGCATGAACAGCTTTTTAACTGTAACTTCCTGCTGCCATTTGGAGACACCAACATGTGAGGATGCATGGTGCAGCTTTATTACACTTGACTTCTACCACATCCCTGATACTTCCACCACAAAAATGACATCGAATGTTCACTAGTTTCAAGTCCGTCCTTCGACAACACATTAGAGCAATGAGGATGAAGCGATGGCAGGGACTTTTGACACTGAAAGATGTGGTTTCACTAAGGATGACCTCATTCTAACTTATGTGGGTGTCTATTCTCATTCTCAGTTTATTTTTTTCCCAAGGGGAAGTTCCAGTTTCGAGGGTTCACCTGTAATGCTTGACTTTTGTGTCTGTGTGTGCACCCTATAAAGTACCTTGTTTCCACGCACTGGCACATAACCCTCTTTCCCAGCCCATTTCTTCAGGTCTGTGGTCTTGACAGCATGATGGTTCGTGGCGACACGGAACGGCGCATAGATGACTTCGTTGCCACTGTTGGAGCTGTACAGGATGAAGAGTGTTGTCAGGAGGAAGATGGCCACGAAGATCACCACCCTCTGGCTCTGCTGGCCCTGCTGTGTAACAATATAATAATGATGATAAAGGCAGTGTTAACGGGTCAGTTAACCCCAGACATAGCTGGCACCTTCTTGCTTATCAGGACTTGGAGGTCTGTGCCGGTTGCCACACCCTCCCCTCCCGCTGCCGCTGAGACCTGTCTTACCTTGTCAATGAGCCTGACCCCCATGCTTTCTGATCAAGCTTTGCAGCAACGCATTTGTTGTGATTGTCAGTCATCATACCTGGGAAGACAAAAAAAATCGTGACTTAAAACGACATAAGGTTGTTCCAGATATTTAGATTAATCCCTTTGTAGCCTTTTAATAGCACCTAACAATAGCACACATCGGCTAGGACCTTAGTTACAGCAGTAGCCTATCCACTGCATCAAAGCTTAGTTACCTTTCAAGTATTTAAAACCTCACTGGATTATGAAACGTGCAAATCGTGTCGTGTCCAGTATCTCATCTTATTTCTCAACACCAACAACAGACTCGGCAGGCTCTCATCCCAATAATTTCGATTATTTTGATAGAAACAACACCGCGTCTTCTTGCGCAATCCTACGCGTCCGCTATATTTGCCTTTAACGCTAACCTTTAACGTCAGTGCCAATTCACAGAGGACATTTTACCCAGTATGATTAAGATGGTGGCTAACGTTACATGTAAGCGTGTTAAAGCTACTTATTAAAAGGCTAAATCCGGCTTACCCTTTCATGTTTTGATCTGCGTCTGATTTTTGCGGTCTCGGTGTCTGATCTGTTTCGTCCCCCATCTTCCTGCACCACTTGCTGACGTCATCAACATGTCCCTCACTGCAGTACAGTAATGGTATGTTGTGGGCTGTCCCGTTATACCCTTTATTAAGACTGAAATAAATTCATAGAGGAATATTCTTGGACCAGGAATTGATGTTTGTATAAGGGATTGCTGAATTCATGAAGCAACTTCATCAATTTGATAAAGTATTAGAAAGGGGTCTGCAAATTACATAAAGACACTTTTAGTACCAGCATGAAATATCAGCTAGGCCAAATTTGCAATTGAAATAACCACAAAAATGAAAACAACTAGACACATAAGAATATGAGAAAATATATTGAATGATGATAAACACAAGTCTATAAAGGTCTTGCAGTTCAGTTTAGCAAAGGCTTTAACATTCTAAGACATTTTCAGGACCAGACACCATGAAGCAATTTTGTCAAGTTCATGGGGGAAAAAAAGGAAAAGGGAGAAAAGGGGAAAAAAGAAAGAGAAAGCCAGGATAACATTTCGTAACGAGCCATACAAATTTGTTAAAGTCTGAAACCTCTAAAGGAACGCTCACCATGAACTAGAATAGCCAGGGCTGTGCTTGCCTGTCCCTAACAATGTTTAGTTGTCACTGCTAGGAGGATCCAGTAGGTTAGCTCTGAAAAAAATCACTCATTAAGTTAGTAAGTCAGTGAGTGACATTCATACCAGTTTTTCATAGTCCATGGTTTCAAGACCCTACCCCCCTAGCGAAGGTCTGGCAATTATAGCACAAAGGATATTAACCTCATATCCTGTGTATTGATCAATAAGTACATAAGTGGAATTTCTTATGTAAAGCAAAATTTATTTATAATACTTTTCAGGTAACAATTCACACAAGTCATTGGCTATTTGAAATTCACTACAAAATATTTTGCAGGTCAGTAGTTCATTAAGTAGTGCAAACATTGTTAACATCTTTGGAATTAGTCACAAAATAAGCATTATGCAACTCAAAAGGCAGTGCTACACATTTTGTTGAAAATAGGCAGCAATAAACATATATGCCATACGGTAAAGAATTAATGAAACAGATGTCTGATAGTAAAGTAAGCAAACAATGATTACTTAAACATACATCAATATCAGACATAATCTTTCTTAAGTTTATCTAAAAATTATTGCGGCATAGGGCATATTGCAGTTTCAGGTTATTAGTCAAAACAGCAGTTATGGATTTGCAAATCTGTGTACCAGAAAGGTCTTCGAGATAAACGCCTCATTTGTTGTCCTGGGTCTGCTAAATAAAAAGTTGAAACAAAATTTAAAACAGGACAAAACACTCCAAGCCTCTATGTCTGACCACAACTGCCTAGAGATTAGGATGCCAAATATGACAACTGCAAACTTTATCATCACTACTGACATGGAATGGCACTCAGCTCATTAATAAAATATTACTGGAACATAGTTCACATGCATGACTTTTCCTCAATTTAAAAGCATATAACTTCTTCAAGCCTTTGCAGGATGTAGCCAGTTGCAGTAATGTTAAGTAATTTGCTTAAAGCTTCAATATTTCAATTTTTACATTAAAATAACAATACATAAACAATGTACATTATAAGCCTGTTTCTGTCTGTGACCCTGTGTGCACATATCCAAATCCCCTCATTTGTAAATAATTTAGGGAGATCTCAGGCTGTATACAGTGTGCTGAATTGGCGCAGCCAGCAGGGAGCTGATTGTGACTATCAGGGTGAGGCTAGTGGCCACAACAAAGGGACATCATAACAACAACAATGGAGGAAAGCAGTAAGAAATGAAAGAACAGTGAAGCTACATGTGCAAGACACAAGACTCATCCAAAAAAAAAACAACCCACAATGTTGGCATTGCTTTGTTGGTATTATTACAGATTAGTTGTGTTCAGTTCTAACAAAACTGTCTCCAAACACAAAAGTTGCTTATTGTAGCTTTTACATTCAAATTACACAATAAGATTGCAGCATAAAGCAAAACAATGTACAAAATAAGACTGAATTAAAATGAAGGCACAGTCGTAAAAAAATAAAGTTGTTACTTTGGTACAATCTGATTTTAGTAGTGTCTGGGTTAATATGCTTTATCGATACATACTGATACAATATTATACAACGGAAACATTCATTAATACTGATGGTGACAAAATACCAGCAGTTCCTCATGAAATGTTGGTAAATTTGGACTTTGACGTTCATGGGTAACTTTGTCCACTCTACCAGCCAGTGTGGCCAGTGTCCAACCAGGCTCTTTTCTAATTGAAAAAGCAGTTTGGCTGGTTAAAGTGCCGAGTGAATTTTGGAGTCCACCAGTAACAGTAGCCTGTAGATGACAAGAGTACTTTGCTCTTATAATACTGCACAGTAAAAACCAGCAAGAGGATCTGTAGCCAGCAAATGTGAATGTCACTGCCAAAAGGGGTCAAGCATGTCCTTTCCTACCGGCTCCAAGACGGGTGTTTAAACTCCATCCTGTGGCGTGTTGCCCATTTGGCATAGATGGCCTTCTCAGTGATGAAGCGATGGCCGCCACGTCGTGTGTTTTCATGGACCCTATACATTCTGCATTCATCAATTCGGTTCTGCTCATAGTAATGGTATGGAACAACACTGTGATTGGCTCGACTGCCAGGAGGAAAGGAGTGCCACATGAAGAAGAGGAAGAAGGAAAAAAAACAAACAGTTACTTAAGAGAGCAAATTGTGGAAAATTGCAGCAGAAAATCACTGGGTCAGGTCACAGTCTCAAATATCTCACCTGCAGTAGTTATCATCAATCATCCCGTAAACATGGATGCTGTCACACATATCCATGGCCAGAATCATGGTGAAGAAACCGGTGCTGAGAAACGCCCCCGTCTTCATTCTGAGCGAGACACATCAAACATCCGGGCTTGAAAAAGGCATTTCACAACTAACTGAACCTTTTACACAGTCAAAATACAGCCTTAAACCTGACAGCATTCACGAATTATGCACTATATCATTACTATCAGCTATTAATATTGTAAACCTACCTGTTTTTTCCAGTTTCATTCTGAAATACACTATCACAGTACTGAATCTTCTCTCTGGACACAGCATAGATTTTGACATCTGGATACTTGGATGCTATTTTCAGGAGAACATTGAAGATGCGTCCTTTCCCATCTTGTCTCATGTTCCTTTCGGGGCCCCAGAACACATATGTGGTGTCTGCCGAATGCTGGAAATAATATTGCTCATTCTTCAGCAGCAGAGGAACACTGGTGTGAGATACAACACGAACACTGGTGCGACTCCCTACGTCTTTCTCATATCCCTGTGTGGGTGCATTGTTCATACGGATCACACATCCAATCTTGTCAATCTCCTCTCCAGTGCCAGCTCCAAGCATCTGGCCTGAGCTGGACACCAAGGCACACTGGCTGCAGTGCATGTCCAGGGACTGTTGAGAAAAATGAGAAACCAAGTGAGTTGTAGTTTGCACACATTGAACCTTATTTTTAAGTTAGTTCAGACAACATAATATACAGTTTGTCAGACTGGGAAACCAGATTTCTTAAATTTTGTCATTCATTCATTGAGTGTTGTTGCATCAGCACAGAAAGGCCAGACATGCTCAATTTATATGATATATTAAAATGGTAAAATAGGATGGGGCCTGAGTTAGATGCTGTAGTTAGATTTATATTTCGCTTATATTTAACATTGTGTTTAAAACTAACTTGAATTGCTGCCCATTTTAAGCACTGAAATCTCAACTACTTATGGCCTGCAGAGGCATGTGGCCATGAGCTTGTAGAGTGTAAAACCCTCACCTGGTTGATCCTGGCAGCAGTGATCCTGATGTAACCTCTGAGGCCAGAGCTGTGCACAGTGGAGGATCCATCTGATCTGATCACATGTGCACACCAAAACAACAGGCAAAGGCTTATGCTAAGAAGACAAACCCAGCGGATCTTCTGACGGCAGAGGTGTAATAGGAAAATCACAGTCAGTGCATATTCCAACACACATTAAACATTATTATACACACTATTCATATTAAATAATAAATGCTAATCACGCAAGAATTGATTCATTCTCACCAGATTTTTCATATCACAGCCTTTGGGAGAGTCCTTGTCCAAAGCCCGATGACACCCATCACGCTAGATTATTCCAGTCGTTATGATTGAGATAAAAGTGGCGAGACGTCCGTCGGATGGCTATCAAAATGTTTCATGTTCTACACGTTCAGTAACTGTTGTCAGTGAATTCTGAGGAGCTTTTCCAATTTAACTCTCTCCGTTTACATAGTTGCTAGTTCTCACCTCAATCAGGGAACAGATTAAGTATTGTCGCCAAATCTACAAGTCAATATGTTACTCCTTGAGTTGAAAAAAACGTTTTTATCCGGTGCTCACGGTATTTGTTTACCTCCATCGACTGCATCCACTTCCTGCACTAACGGAAAACGCGAGACGCTTTCCGATGCTGCCTTCAAGTGCTCCTCGTAAACTCAATCCTCTACCATTCCACTGGCAAAATACTTGTTGCGCATTCAAGTATGCCAACGTTTGTTGGAAAATGTCGAAAACATGGTCCTCGTAACAAAAATAGTTAGTTTCGCTGTTCTGTTATGTTTCAAATCAAGTATTTCAGAGTTACTTCGGCATCAGGAACATCATCATGTTTTGACTAATGTATCAGTCAAAAGTTATGTGGCCTACCAATATGCTCCTGCTATAATATTCTCTGATACCCTAAACGCAGCATCTCTGTAATTTGGTGATTCATAAAAAATCGCTTTACCAGCCTTAACTAGGCTAATCACAATATTTCTGATAACACCCGAACACTGTGACCGGTCGTGAACATCCTTGTAAAAATTTTGCTTTCAGTATTGGTGAGCTGTAAAATAATAATAGCAATAATAAAAATAAATAAATAATAATAAAAAATAAATAAATGGATAAAAAAATAAAAACTTGGCCTTACTAAATGCCTTTGCTTTTTCCTATTTGAAATTTTATCTCGCCCAAAAATATAATGGTGACGTCGCTTTCATTTTTAGGATGTTACAACAGGCTACCAGTTAAAAAATTCAGAAATGTTTTATTGTTGGAGTGATAGTGGTGCACAAATATATGTAGGTGAAGTTGCAAAGAGTATGTCGACCAAATCAAACACCAGAGGACACCGAAATATAAATTAACCTCCAAAAATACCACTGCCAATCAAAATCAGATTTAACCTTTAACTGTTTCCAATATCGCTTTAATTTCCTGATTTTTGCCCGTGCTGCTCTATGAGCGCGACCTGATTGGATTTTTATGCGCACTAGCCACTCCTATCTTATATCTGATTGGTCAAAAAACGATCGGCCCTCGCGCACTCGGTTTTTAATTGGTTAATAGTCCCGTCAATATTCCTACGATCGCAAAGTACTGCCCCTTAGCAAAGTGTAAAATGCGGCTTTCAATGTGATAGAGGAATGCCCTTCCCCGACACTTTTGGATGCCCAAGGTATGTGAGACATTAGATTTTTCACCGTACCATTGATAAGCTCTTTACGGAGCTCCTAACACGTCCGCAGTGTACACTGTCAATTCAAAGCTACGCCGCCAGTGTTAACGATCAAGGAAACGTTGAGCCCAGACTGTGATGTGATGTTGATGCATCAGGCTGAGCTAGCTGGTGTGCTAGCTTACTGACACCCCTGTGAAGACCCTCTGCATGCTGCTGCTTTTGGCTGGTCAGCATGACAAAATGTAACGAAATCTTCTCAGATATCATTCAGGTTTACTGTATTTAACAGAGAGTCGAGATAGTGGCAGCAGGGTTGATTCCTGGCCTCAGCTCTGAGGGCAGACAAGCTAATGTTAACTAGCTAACTTGCTATTCACCCTGCTGTCAATTCACGTATCAACTAACAGCTGCTGGATTCGCCGTTGTAAGTAATCCTGCTGTCTGAATGCTATAGTTGATTGTTCATTTCGCAAATTGTCCATTTATTTGTTAGTAAGTTTTGGTCAGGGTTGCTTAAAGGTAGCCAGCCAGCTCTGAACATTGAAGCAGCACCTGCTGTGTGTCATGTCGGTTTGGGGCAGGTTGGCTCTCTAGCTGCAGACCAGACTCAGTGCCTAGGTGAGTAGCTGGCAGACAATCAAGTTACTGTGCCTGGTAGTTCACGTAAGGTTGATTTCCCAATATAAACCATGAACTGTTGACAATTCCTTGTCCTGGAGCCAACAGCATCATTACAGTTACTTAGTACAACAAGCAGATCAACAGCCGTGCACCCGAAACAGAAATTATGATTATTGATGCAGTGTGCCTTTCATTTCAGGGACTGTGCAACAAGATGCAGAAGTAAATGAAGGGCAGCTGCACAGCTAGTTTGGTTTACATCCAGATGAGTTCCTAAACTCGGTCCTGAGCTCTGGAACAAAACTGCAGCCAGACGCCGGGCTAGTGTGGATTACAAGTTCAGAAGTGGATGAAAGCAGCTAGTTCAGCACTAGGCCCTGTGCTGGCAGGTCCCAGAACAGAAAGGAAGCCCTCTTGAAGGTGAATGTGAAGGGGCCTTGGAGTGCTGCAGCCTGCGGGCATTTCCCTCTCTGAGATGTCAGTGAAACGAGCAGACGGGATGTCCATCGCCCAGGCTTTGGCCATGACTGTAGCCGAGATACCGGTGTTCCTCTATTCCACATTTGGGCAGGTAAACAAGTTTAATAATGCACATGCACAATTATGTTTTGTGCTAGTTTAATTTCTGAGCACATGCTTCGTTCACTGTTGTGTTTAAAAAGTAAGCAATGAGTTGTAAAGGCTAGAATATCTTAAAAAATGTTTTTCTGCTTCATATTTTAAAGTGTTTTTTTTTTTTTTTTAAAGGCTTGGCTTGTTTTGTTAGTCATGCACTCACTTCCTCTTCTTCTTTCAGTCCATATTTTCTCAACTAAAGCTAACTCCAAGCCTGAAGAAGGTGCTGTTTGCCACAGCGCTGGGGAGTGTAGCACTTGCTCTTACTGCCCATCAACTGAAAAGGAGGGGGAGGAAAAGGCAGCAGGCAGTACAAGGGAAAGATGGCCAGAAAACTGTGGGAATACCTGAGGTGCTGATGAAGGCGGGTAAACCGTCATCATTAAAGAGAGGTGAGCACTTCTTAATGCATTAAAAGCATTCAAATGTATGAAATATTTATACTGAAACACTTGTATGTCTCAAAATGTAATGCTGTCTTTCTGGAGCAGGTCAGTTTCCTGGCCGACAGATGATGAGTCCGAGCACACGGAGCAATGACACCATGAGTGGCATCTCTTCCTTGGCACCCAGTAAACACTCAAGTTCCTCACATAGCCTTACATCTGTGAGTCCCACAGTTACATTTTTTGTCGCTTTGTCCTTTCTTTTCCCTTATTTCTTGACGTAAAGTTTTTGAACATATTTCATGTTCAATTGGATTAAATCTGTGTGTGTATGTTGTAGA
>OMKZ01056357.1:19939-54040 GCA_900302535.1 Neoniphon sammara
AAACCAGTCAGCTAATCCATCCACTCCATGGGAGGCAGAGCCTGTGGCGGAAGAGCCAGGTGCAATAGAAGATGCAAATGCTGAGAATCTCTATATAATTGGTAGGTATTTTTCAAGGCCCACGCTTTTATACAAATGTCATGAATAAAAATACAGAGCAATCATTTTGAATGTGAGTTGTGGAGAAATGTCCCTGATTTCTCTAAGAGTTGAGATATGGGGAGCAGTGGTGGTGTCAAGGTCAAAGGTACAAGTTTGTTACTGAGAATTTCCATGTCAACATTACTGATCTGATGAGGAAAATTAATGTGGAGGAAGTGAATTAGAGAGGCTCCTTATCAAAATTAGACTTGATGTGTCCATTCAAGATGGGATAAAATTCAGTTTTCTTTTTTCCCGTTCTATTATTTATTTATTTGTTTGTCTGTTTAGTTATTTATTTTTGGGTTAGGTTTAGGGTTAGGTTAGGTTGTACCTTTTTAATTAAGATTGTTCTGTTTGATTGATTTGACATCAGTAAGAGACATCTTAATGTTTGATTAATTGATGATATCTTATGAAATTGATGGATTTGTAGACTCGTACTCTTCTTCCATCATCACTGTTTTCCCTTACCTTTTCTTGCAAGGGATGGAGCTATTTGAGGAGGCTCTGCAGAAGTGGGAACAGGCCCTGAATATTCGCCACCGCACCCACTCAGCTTCCTCCAATAACAGCCTTGCTCTACAGGGGGCAACATGTGCAGACATTCCTACGGTACGCATCACACACTCCCTAGCAATGAAAGTCCTGTACAGGGCTTGATTGGTTTCCAATCTGATTACAATGCTGTAATTTATGTGGCACTGGACATTGCATCAGCCTCACCCACTGATGCTTACTCCCCTTTATTTATTTATTTATTCATATTTATTATTTTTTATGCTTGTTTTTTTATGTCACTTGAGTCTAAACGGTCCTTACTTCAGTCAATCCTCATTTTTGCAATAGCGCTCCTTTAAACATTCAAGGCATGCAAGGATTAAGTATGGGATTTTACTGGTGCAAGTCGATCTGACCAATCAGGTCACATGTTGTCACTGAGCAAACACCCAGCCACCATTCATTTCAGTATTATGTCTGTTGTGCTTATTACATAGTGCCGTGTTGTTTTGTGCGTCTGAAGCCCTCTGTAGGCAGCACAGACTCTTTACTGCAGCACTGCAGACAATCCCTCTGTAAGAGCTGCCCATGCTACTCACTGCTCATACCAATAAGAAACCCAGTACAAAAAAATGTGCAAACTAAATAATTGAATGAAATCAAAATTCCATCCTATGATTTTATAACATCTGATTATTTTGTCTGTTGTTTACAGTGTGATGGTGAAATTCAATTCCTTGTTTATAGATCCATTATTTTGAAATATTTTGAAAACCCGAATGCCTCAAGTTACGCTGCATCCTCAGTTCTTATTTGGAATATAAATATGAAGACACATTAAAAAAAATCTTGCTTGCTAATCCTGAGTCCCTCCAGGACATCAAAATAACTAAGCTCTGTCAGACAAAGCATGTGTCCCTCTGCTATCTGTTTGCCAATTTTGTCAACCATAGGCATGGCTGGGCACCTTTGACATAGGCACTTCCAAGTGCTGTCCAGGTTTCAGGAGAAAGTGGCTGTTATTCCCGCAGTATTCATCACACCCAGTCCTTCTCTGTGTCATCATCTTCTCAATTTTGTCTTCTTCTGTCAGTCACAATGTAGAACCGCACAGCGTCAAGCCTGCTGAATCTGCCTCACAACACCCCCATTTACACTGTAGCTCCAGCGTCAGCCAAAACCAGGAAGTGCCGACTTCACTAAAATAATGCTGTTTACATGCAGCTAGTCCATTCAGAACAATCCCCCTCACCTACAGTGTGTATGAAGCAGCAGTTTTGGGGTCAAATGTTGTTTTGGGATGAACTTTCACTTTAAAGACAGTTGCACTGATTGATTTTTTTTTTCCTTTGGTAGGTTGAAACCCGTAACAAAATGTTCGCTGAGAAGTTGGAGACCCTACTGCACCGGGCGTACCACCTACAGGAGGACTTTGGCAGCACTATCCCACCTGATAGCCTCCTGGCAGACTTTGGTAAGAGAGCAGGCATTCCCAGAGGACGCCGAGCCAAATTGTCACAGGTGGTGAGCTAAGAAGTGAGCTTAAACCAGACAGAAGTGTCACCATCTGGGAAATTAAATCAGACCATGTTGTTATGGTTGGCTGGCTGGCACCAGTGCATAATTGTTAGTTACTCTGTTGATAAAATAGACCTTTTTCACTGCAGCCATTTTGACATGAAATAGTGGGTAAACACAGGTGTTACTAATCACCCTAATTACACTTTCTGTTCTATTTAGGTACAGAACCTTAATTAATGTCATTAATAACACTTTTGTTTACCCACTATTTCATGTCAAAATGGCTGCTGTGAAAAAGGCACTCAATTCTATATTGATAGCAGAAGCCATGGAGTGGCTGGTCTGAACAGGTCAAAAAGTATTGTAATATTATTGCAGCACAGGCAGACTGTTATCTGATGTTATTTTCCATTGAAAATTCTCATACAATCATTAAAACTGAATTGAAAATTGTTAAAGGAAGTGGCATGATGTCATTTGAGATTCTGTCAGTCGTTCAGTGAAGTCTGAGAAGTCCGTCTGCAGTCAGCACTGTTCTCCCAGGCCAGTCTGCTGTTAAACTTGAATGCAGCTTGTCCTACAGGGAGGTTGGGTGTGCCGATAGTTGGAGTAATTACTGGGACAATTCAGTATCGTAACACCACTATCTCATTTGTCTGGCTACCAGGCAAGGTGCCAATCCAAACAGATCCAAATTCCTTTCAGACCATTCTTAAGTGGTCATTTGACTAATACAATTAAGATGGCCACATGGTGTGTTTTAATAGTGTGTTAATGAAGTGAGGCTTGGTATGGTGCACAAGCCTTAATCAGTTAAATGTACTCAACTGAGTTAAAGTACAGTCAAAGGTGACAAAGGTACCGGCCTCACTGTGTGTGGGACACCAAACATCAGCTGCACTGTTTGTGGGAACAGTCACCCCTGTTATGTATAAAATTTTGATGTTTATCTTCAGGAGTAAATGAATCATTTACCTATGACGCATTGCTAATTTCTATGACAGTATCATCAAAAGTGCACTTGGAAGAGAACTTACTGTTAATCCAGTTCCCATGATTACAGTGCTGGCATATCTTTTGTATCTCTGTTCTCAATGGTCATTATTAGTACTTTGCAAGAAACCATCCATGTTTTAATTTGTGCACTGAAGGTCATGTTTTTATGTTCCTCTGACAGAGAGTGAAGGAACCCTTATCTTGCCTCATGTGGAGAGCTCACACAGATTGCAAGATGATGATGCGACTACTATCACCTCTGATGATTCCTTCTTCTCAGCCGCGGAGGTTCGTTTCTTTATTCTTTTCTCTTTGAGAGGCTAACAGAGTTATGGCGGTCACTGATCTTTCAGTATCTCCCAGTTTTTATTACACATGCCACAACTGACGTTTTTACTGATGAATATCATGCATGGGTATGTGCACTGAGGAATGTGTGTCTTGTTCCTCTGCAGCTGTTTGATGGGATGTCTCTAGAAGAAGTCTACCAGCCACTTAAGCCAGCAGCTTTATATGAAGAGGCCGTGACTCTGGTTCGGGAAGGCAAAGTGGTTTATCGAACCCTAAGGTAGCTAAAGATTGTAATTTAATATTTAAGCCTAATATTTAAATGTAGTCACTAATTAAAGAATAAAGTCTCACTGAATTCCATTCTCCTCTCTCCATACCAGGACTGAATTACTTGAATGTTATGGTGACCAAGACTTCCTTGCCAAGCTTCACTGTGTGAGACAAGCATTCCAGGTCTGTTTTGCTTTATATGATATTACACAGATCATCCTCACTGTTTGCATGATTACAGTTATCTTGGTAATCCTTCCTTTGACAGTTAATTTAAGTACTAGGTCAGGACTTTGAATTGTGATATTTATTATTAGTATTATTACTATTATAATTATTATCATTATTTGCCAGAGAACCTTTTTTTTTTTTTACATTGGCTCAAACCAAATCCCCCTCCTTACAATTCCTCACAGAGTATTCTCCTGATTGGCAGCCAGATGGCTGATTAACTTGCTCTTTTCTTGCCAGCTACATTTTAAAAGTATTTATTTATTTATTTATTTATTTGTTTGTTTGTTTGTTTATTATATATGGTTAATTCCCACAAATCTAAATCTAAGCTAATTAAATTTGATGTATGTTTTTTTTCTATGTTTGTATATCCAGAGCAGGATGGCAAAGAATTCAATATCACAATAAAACACAGGTTTTCATTGTTTTTAAGCACAATGCTACTTCAGTTAACACAGTCATGTTTACACAACTCACCTGGGTAAATGTATCATTGCAGAACCAAAATAGAAATAATTTAGGCCTGATGTTCTTCCTCCCTCTCTTATATGGAGAAAATATTTCCCCCAAACATCATTTATTTAATAAAAAAAAAAAAAAAAAGCACTCAAAGGTTACTTTGCCTATCGTCAAAGGTACATATTTGGTCGAAGGTGGTTTACAGACCATTTCTGAAACATAAAGGTCCACTCCTCAATTAAGTTTGTGTACAGTACTCCAAGCATGTCTTATTTAAAATCCTCCACCAAAATATACCAGAGGGTTGAAGTGAAATGAAGGTGTAGCCTAATACCCCAGGATTATGCCCCACCATTATCCCTTCTAAACTAAACAGTGTGGTTACGTGAACTGATAAATATTTTAATATAAATATTAAAAGTAATTAATTTGTTTGTATGGTACTGTAAGTATTTAACTACTTCATTACAACTATAATTACTGGGTAACTTATTAACTTGTGAATGAACTTATGACTTATTTATTAGCTGATAAATACCTAATCTTCAGTTGTCTAGTACTTAGTGAGACTCTAAAAACAAGGGTTACCACCATAATGTTACTGCTGTCATGGAGGCATTAGATATTCATTGTTCATTCAAGTATAGAGTATCTCTCCACACAGTTACATTGTGTACTGGACATGTGGGACTTGGCTACGATGACTATGGGACTTTGCTTCTTGGCTGCGATGAATTTGCTCACTGGCCTGTGCAAGCTGCATATGAGGAACAGGCCTTAGCAGAATTTTTAAGAAACTGTATTGAACAAATGATTCTGAGCTTTTTCCCTCACTGAAAAAATAACTGTTTGATGGTAACTTTATATTTTCTGTCAGGCAGATGCTGTCTTCATTCAGTTTCACATGTTGTACTGGGATTCTGTGAAACACACTCGTCTTTGAAGTCTCAACCACAAATTTCCTGCAGCCCTAAAAGAATGGAGAAAGACAGAAACCCACAGATCACTTTTAAGTGGAAACACTGCCTGAACATGAGACCCATTACACAGTTAATAATGTAGTTATTTGCTGCACCAACAGAGCCCACTGCTGCTCCTCTACTCTGTTGGCTGATGTCACTTCCAACAGGAAGACTGCCTTGTAACAGTCACTTAAAATGCCCCTTTACCCAAGATACATCTGGTTGATTGGCTGATGAACTAGTGAATTATAGACACAGTCCAACTGAGAAGGTTTAGGTCATACTAGAAAGAGTCAGCGGTAACTGTTCCTGGGGATCAAAGCTTGAAAGCAAAAGACTAGATGTGATGTTTCGGAAAATACGATACAGTAGGTTTTTTTAGATCAACAAGAGAGGCACAGTGATGAGCTGAATGAAACTGAGCAGATTTGTCCGAGGCAGGAGAATGTAGCCTTTGACAGTTATGTAAAGGCACAACATTTGGCCGAAGGGCAGCGGTTCAGGTTTTCTATTTCTTCTATTCGCTTTAATTCATGAGGACACAGCCATAATAGGTCTGATTGTATTGTGCAGCTTTTTCCTCGTCATCATCAATATCCAGTCCGTTTTCTCACGTCCTTTCAGAGATAGCATCTCCCTAATCAAAACGCACGTTGTGTTGCTCTCGAAAACCGTGAAATACCTAGCTGGTCATGGTGATCCTGCTAACAAAACACATTTGGATGTCGTTTCTCTTCAGTACACATCTCCACTTACCTGTCAGTCTCATGTACATTCACAATAGTCATGCATGCCTGCCTGAGTCGGTTAAACTCAGGTGCAACACCTCTGCCCACAGGGAAGGGCAAAAGTTAGGCAGACGGCTCAAGAAGAATAGAGGCATGTACTCTTGCCAAAAGCCTCTGTCCATTTAAGCAACATGGTCCCATTCTGGGCTCGCTGATAGTTTGGACTCGGCGAAAATCGTGCACTTTTCCTGCCACCCTGTGTTGAGGTCATGTGGTTGTCCACCGCACTCGACAGCAGTACTGAATAATGGTAAATGGGCTGCATTTATATATAGCTTTTCTAGTCTTTTGATGGCTTTACAACATATGCCTCACATTCACCCAGTCACACACTGATGGCGGAGGCTGCTATGCAAGGTGCCAACCTGCTCATCAGGAGCAGTTAGGGGAAGTCAAGGACACTTCGACACGTTGTCTGGAGGAGCTGGGGATTGAACCAGGACCCTTCTGATTACTAGACAACCTGCTCTTTCTCCGGGGCCATCCTGCCCCTGAATAGATAGTGAATAGAGCCCCTTACCGCTGATCTAACAGAAGTAACACTTGCAGACTGATACTGATGTGTGTGACATCAGAAGTTCTTGTAACCGTCTGTGGAAACTGTCATTATTCTTGGTAGCCTTGATTGGTGCCTCTCAATTCTGCAGCATACTGTGTCTTGACGTAGTCCAATTTCATCATCACTTTAGTTGGAAGAACAGAAACAGATATTGACATACTTTTTTTTTTTTTAATAAGATTGAAATACACCTTTGTAATTGAGTGCATAGGTTTAACTATTGAAATAATTGTTGCAGCCATAGCTTAGATAATCTATGTAACTGGTTGAGGAGAGTGTCTCATAATTGTTGCCATTTGGGCTCATAGAGATCTTTAATGGATCGGTTTATACTTACCTACATTGTTTTTTGTTTTTGCCCAGACTCTGCTGTTGGATGAAACACACCGCACATTCTTTATGGAGACTGGGAAGCAAATGATTGCCGGATTAATGGTTAAGGCAAACAAGGTGAGGCATTTCTTACTTGAATCCTCAATTATCAACTTGCTCGTTTGGTCATGTTTTTGTTTACATATTGGCACAATTATAGTTAATTGGTTGTTGTGTTTTCTTCCCCTCAACGTCAGAGTCCCAAAGCCTTCCTAGAGAGCTATGAGGATATGCTCCTTTACACGCAGAGAGAGGAGACATGGCCCGTCACCAAGATGGAGCTGGAGGGCCGGGGGGTGAGAGGCCATTGTATTTTAACTCCTTTGATTCTTTTTCAGCATCAGATTTGTAAATAAACATGCATAAAGATGTCATTGTTCAGTACTGTGTGTGTTTATAAAGCGTTCACAAATCTCACCGGCTACATCTAAAGTACATGCCTAGAAAAGCTTTTAACACAGCTGAGCAAGTAAGTGGGTTTGGGGTCAACACATGTACATATCATATGCTTATAGTTCTGGGTATATTTTTATGTGTCCATGCCCGATAGAAACCATGGCAGTGAAGTGCAATTACTATTGAGATCATATCAGAAGTAACCTACTACTGCTTAGCTGAAGAGGGAGGGAGTAGCCGGAAGCTGCACATTTCCTTTTATTTATTTATTTACTTTTGGCGGGCAGGACTGTATCTGTGGGTATGAATATTCTGTTTATTGGTTTATTCATGGCAGCAGGGATACTCATTTGCAGAACATCAAAGGCTCATGTAAATAGGTTAACCAAAATATGACCTTAGCTTACATATGGCCGTCTGGGTTTTAGGGTCCTGGTAGTCAGTCTTTATTTATACATCACATTTCTTAACAATTAAATGGAATGAAGCGTGCGTCACAGTAGTTGTCATGTTTAATACAAAGTACTGTTGTTGTCCTCATGTCATGATTTGTGCAGGTGGTGTCTATGAACTTCTTTGACATTGTGTTGGACTTCATCCTGATGGACGCGTTTGAAGACCTAGAGAGCCCTCCCTCATCCGTGGTCGCTGTGCTTAGGAACCGCTGGCTGTCAGACAGCTTTAAAGAAACGGTTAATAATACACACACACACACACACACACACACAAACACCTTGATCATCATACCAATAAACACATTAGTGTTAAAAGAGAAAGTCATTGTAATAACTGAGGTGTGTCTTGTGTGTTTTTCCTAGGCTCTGGCCACTGCCTGCTGGTCTGTCCTAAAAGCCAAAAGACGTCTTCTTATGGTGAGTTTGAGTGAATTTGAAAACTAAGTCCTTTATATTGCTTCCTTGTTCAACAAAAAGTACCTTTTGTATTTGCTGACGGATTATGACATTTCTTTCTCCAACTGCCATTCTACCAATCCTAGGTTCCTGATGGATTCATCTCCCACTTTTATGCCATATCAGAACATGTAAGCCCAGTTTTAGCCTTTGGGTTTCTGGGACCCAGGCAGCACCTAAGTGAAGTGTGCACTATCTTCAAGGTGAGAGCATATGGAAGTTGAACGCTTTTATTTCGTCAGACTTTTGGACAGCATTTGACTGTGCTGGTGTAATTATATTACGCCTCACCTCCACACATAAGTATGATCACTGTTTTTAACTGTTGTGAGGTCTAAACCTCTGTGATTCATTGGTCTTTACAGAGTATTAATCCCTGAAACCTTCCTCTCTCTTTCCTTTCCTCTTCAGCAACAAATCGTGCAGTACCTTAAGGATATGTTTGACCATGACAAGGTGCGCTTCACCACTGTCCACTGCTTGGCCGAAGACATCCTGAACCTCTCCCACCGCCGTAGTGAGATTTTGCTGGGCTACCTGGGAATCGATAGCCTTCTGGAGCTCAACGGAGCCCTGCCCAGAGACGCAGGGCTCCACTGACGCGGCCCTCCGGTGCCCAACTGAGACTGTGGTCTCTCTTTGAGCTCGGTTGGGCTTGCACAGGCCAGATTAAATGCAGTGTGCTGCCAGGAGGAAAGGACAAGTTGCAGCTAAACATTTACTCTATAGCTATATTAAGATTGGATTGAATCGTGGTAGACTGAGGACCAGCATTATCACTTGATTCATCAAGCAGGACAATAGTTGTTTGATCCAACAACTATTTTAAGAAGATTCATTGTCTCCAGACCTGTCATTGGTTCTTGTATAAATGACGGCGACAACTGGTTGGACACCTCTCCCTTGTTACTGGATGGCCTCTGACGTATTGAGACAACCTAGTTGCGTATTGCATATTTATGTGTGGACTTCTCTCTACCTTGCTGGGTGACACACTGACAGAAGCATTACCATTTTAAAGAATACGCTGTCTGCACCACCAAGTCACATCGGGTGAAGTTTCTGTGCAAGTACAATATGCAACTTGGTCGAGAAATGCTCTCTTCGACGGTGGTTACTCTGTCACCACTGTGCTCATTCATCACCTCTGGTCTTGCATTGCAAATAAATGTTTATTATTCTTTGTGTTGCGGCGGAAAAGAAATGGTGCGAGAGTCTGTTGATACTGTATTTGTATGATTTATGTTAAAGGGGTGAGGATGTTTGTTAAAACAAAGATTTTTTTTTTTTAATTTAAGATTATTTTGGGGGCATTTCTGCGGTATTGGATAGGAGAAAGACAGGAAATGCAGGGCAAAAAGAGAGAGAGAGGGGATGACATGTAACAAAGGACACGGGTCGGAATCAAACCCACACCACTGCTCTCAGAAGTGGTATGCGTTCTACACAGTGAGCTACTGGGGCGTCCCAAAACCAAGATAATTTCTAACAGCGGTAGATGTACTGATGGATATTTGCTGAAGGATATAATTTTTGTCTCTTCACTGGTTGCACCTAAATCCTCTGTATTCCAGTGGTTGTATTGCAACAGGTAAAGGGGGCACTTACTCATAATATTGTGTTAAAAAGATATGGCATATATGAAATAAGTGTTTGGTGGCAACATGGTATTCAAATTGAAGTTGAAGTGTCCCAAAACTAAATTCCACCCCCATACCACATTAGTTTTATCAGATTTACTTGCCATCGTCTCAGTTGAAATGGGCATGTAATGAGCCAACCCAGAGGCAAAATGGCAAAGTGTCTGCGCGTCAAACTATTTCCTTCACTTTGATTTTGTCGAGCAAAGGATGAAAAGGACATTGTTGCTGATTGTAAATTATGCACAGAAAAAAAAATCCCTCTACTGCAGACAACACAGTGCCAAGTGCCCTGAAACGCCTGTTCAAACACCATTGCAACACAGAGGATAGAACTGTCAAACCTGGAGTTGTTATAGAAAAGTATTGAATTACTGCTCTCAGGGAGTAACAAGTTAAAATTACTTTTGAAATGAGTAATGGGTCATGTATTACTGTTTTGACTTACAAGACAGCATTCTTTCAAATCGTTTTCCAGTGACTGATTTAACTTGTCTGCTACAGCGGAGGCAGTTAAATTTCCCCAAAAGCTTTGGGCCTACATTGTACAAAACATATCAAAAATATTTTATGATGCCTGGCAAAGTTATCCTAATATGAGATATATGGCGGTATAAAGAATTGTTCTCAATTAAATGCTTTGAGTAATAGTGCTCACCAAGTATGCTCCGTCTCTGAAGTGCAAATGCAGTTGTAATTTTTAAGTGCATAGCTCACTGGCTGTTAATCAGTATAGGAAAAGAGGGTAAAAGAGTATTTTCCATTCTGTTTTCAATTGCTGTTCATTTGCCAGAAACAGGTGCACACACACATGGCCTGATATCACCATCCAGCACCTTTGGAGACTTTCTGAAAACTCTTTGGTCTCAGTGTTGTGGATCGGTTGGTCAGTAACACAAATGGACATTTCCTGTCATTGTACATGTGTCTTCAGTTTCTTGTCTCTCTTGCTATTTTCCCAGCATACCTTGCAATTGAAGAGATCTTGAAATGGGACAGTGCCATCCAGTAGTCTTAGTGTGAACATGTGGATATTTTTTTCTTTTTCTTTTCTTTTTTCTTTTCTTTTTCTTTTTTTTTAACAGTTGTCTATGTTTATTTATGATTTCACAAAAGTTTGTAATGAAGGGCAGGGCATTGTACAGTCAGGATGTAACCTACATAAGAATTGCACTGATAGCCCCTGAGTTGTCTTCTCTTCTCCAATATTGTGACATTGTTGGTGCACAGAGACGCTGCAGGGGCACTAAGATGCCAAGCTAACAGGAACTCTCATCTGCAGTCCCAAGAAGGATAAATCTATCACTGTATAAACAGATCTGTGTTATGCAGGCTATAGTTTATGTTTGTATAGGAAGCTGTTAAATATTAAATTTACTTAATGAAATATGAGGAAAGGATAATTTATTTACAGGAATAGAAGTATGCTTGTGCTTATATGCTTATAAAAAAAATTCTAGTCTACAATCATTTTGTGTTACACTGTTCTAAGGGAATCTTGTATTCATTACCCTCCCATGTTTTCAGAAAAGTCAGGTCTTTGTTATTCACACTAAACGTGTATGTTTTTTTGGTCGTCAAAATCCGAGTCCTGTTCCTGTTGCAACATGCCTCTGAATCAAAAGAGACTTTCACAGCCACACTTGTCTTAGCTCATCCTCAGAAATGTGGTTTTGGCTCGTCCATACTGAAATAACATTGTACTGCATTCTTTTTGGTGTCTTCACAGTCAGTACTGTAGAGATATTACTATTTCAGTCTCGGTGAACCATAAAACTGTAAATGGAGCCTTTTTATCACTCATCAGAGAACATTTGTTTTGTTTCTTGTTTTTGTTTTTATTTTTATTTTTTTTTTTGTTTGTTTGTTTTTTTGTTTGTTTGTTTTTTTTGGGGGGTGGGGGTGTACCACATATGTATTTGATTTTGATTTTCTTTTTGCACTTTATTACATAAAAAAAAGATAAGTGTCTCAAATCAAATCAGTTCGTAAGTCACATTTTGCTGATTCAGGTTTTTTGGAGCAATCACATCATAGAATAAGAAATTATTGATAATAAACAATATAAATGCTATATAGTAGAAACAATATAACAAGAAAACTAGTCTACATTATGGAAAATGTGCAATGAAATGTATCAGTAGATAGCAGCATATTTGGCCAAATCTGTTTTTTTGTTTTGTTTTGTTTTTTGTTGTTTGTTTGTTTGTTTTCATGAGTTTATAATTTTAATTTTAGAAGTTGTTGTCGTCTCCCTTCTTTACAATGTTAACTTTCTCCAAATTTAAAAGAGAGCTTTTGACCGCATCTTGTCTTATCCCAGATCCGCTGCTTAAAAACTAATCTCATTTTTGAGTCCTGTTACTGTAAAATATCCAGTGTATCTACAATCAGTATGTATCACACACACATGATTGAAATCATTGCAAATGCTAATGTTTAGTGTTGTGTTGAAAGATTGGTTTATTTTTAACAGTTAGAATGCCCTCAAAATAGACCATCAGATATTTTTTAGCCTCCAAGCCCTTTGCATGTGAACACTGTAGGATCTATAAATTGTATCAATGAATATAGAACTGGTATGTTTCGACTCAGACTTAGTCCTAGGTGTTGTTAGTTTTGAAAATCCCAATTAGAAACATTACAAAGAAAATGGTACTTTTGGCTTTACCTATTTAGTAACTTCCTCAAAATTCAGGCATGGACTCTCCTACAAAGCATACACAGTAGATTAGAGATTCAAAAGGATTTCAGATGGCCAAAAATGGAGAAAGAATGACAAAATGTGTATTTTCTATGTATGAAAGTAACTGTTGTACACTACAAGTGTCCTATTCATGCCTTTGTCTTTTCTATTGTGAAATTACAATGCCAGCACAAACTAAGTTGATTTTGATTCTGCATATTACATGTTAATTTTTTCTTAATAAATTGTGTTCATTATGCCTTTTCCCAACAGGTGATGCTTCTTTACATTTCCATGTTCCACCAGGAATCAGTCTAATTATCCAATTACGCAGATCCACTTTTGTTATGATGGTTAAGTGGCATATCTTTGACATGAGAGGAGCTATTCAATCTTTTCAGCTTGCTTGGCTGTTCTTAACTGTAAAAGAATGGGCCTCAAAAGCCTTGCCAGCTCCTGTTAGGGCCACTCAGTAACAAATACACACCTTGTTTAGAGTTGTAATCTTAGTAACCCCTTAGGACAATCACTCTAATTTTTTTTTTTACTGGAATGCAGCAGGGAGATGCATCGTTTCCCCAGCTTTTGAAAAAATGGGTTCAGTGGTGTCAGAGATATTAGGAGTTACACATGGATGAGCTAACAAAAACTGTAGCCCCCCCTTGGGCTGATGAGTGTATTTGTGAAAATGTAAGAATGCATCAGGTAGATGCATCATTCCCCCTCAAGTGTCAGCAAAACACAACAATGTAAACAAGCGCTGTAGTTCGCCCTGCAGCTGATAAGTGCAAAACGCCACAATGGACCAGTGAGACACACCATTCCCTTAAGTTTCATGAAAATCTGATCAATAGCATCAATGTTATTGTGTGTAACATAAAAACAATTAAACCAACAATCATCTTACACACACACACAAATGTCCTCAGGATAAAATGGTCCGAGTAGGGCTGGTTAACCTCGTAGTTCAGCACACCGACATTCCAGGGGAGACTGCTGGAGCCATGACACATAGACAGACCGACAGCCTGTAGCTGATTCATTGTCTCTCCCCCAATTCCATGATGGGGAACATAGAGCACACTCATTCATTAAAGCAAGAGTAGAAATAGATGAACAAATAAAGGCCTTAAACTACGAGTATTTTATAGTGCTTGGCTCCTGAGGCAGAGAACTTAGCAACTGAGTGATTCTCCAATGAGTAAATTAAAATGTTTTATTCAGTGAATGCTCATCTTTTGATCTCTTCGTCAGAAATGTCATTGTGGCAGCAAGACAGTCAGGTTTGTAAAGCAACACTGAAATTACAACTTATAGAGTTGTAAATTTGTTTTTTTTTTTACTGCTTTATTTGCTTTTATTGGATGCTGTGTTTATTTTACTATATGATTTTGTATTAGGTCTATATAAAATATTTCTAACCTACTTTTGTATTTTAATATTTATGATCTGTGATCACTGCTGTACAAAAAGCATTTTTCATGACAATGACAAACTCTCTAGCAGTAATAGCAAGAAAAAACAAGGATGCTAATGATTATGGACAAACTTGTATACTGGATACTGTTAACAAAACACTATGCAATGTTTGATTTGATAGGCTGTTGCAAAATACATTAGCATTACAAAAAAAAATGTAGTTCCCTCAACTTTCTCCAGGTGGAGGCACTCCATCTGCAGGTTTTACTGAGGGAGAAATTTCAGAAGAGAAGGTCACCATCACAGATAATGCAAAAGGTTTCTAACGTCACCTATGTACTAGACAACACACCTGATCAGGAAATAAGGATGACAGAGGGAAATGGAAATATAACCAGTGACTTCAAGCACTATAATAATGGTGAGCATCTGATAATGGTGAGCATCTGACAACTGTAAAAATAATACAGTTATTGTCTGCTTGAATGAGTGCATTTTGCCTCTTTGATTTGAGTCCTAGATTTGTGTTATTGTTCATTCAGTACTTCTTCTCTATGAGCACTACATCTCATTTCCAGTCTCTGGCTACGATTGGATGACAGCTCTGCTGCTGGAGCGTGTTTGAAAAAAAGAGCTCGGCTCACCATTGGTTTAACACTTGTCTTGGGCGTTTCATTGTGATAGCCCGGTTGTGTCCGGGTAAGATGGCGTTGGAAGAGCAGTGCTCGGCACCACCTCGATGGCGGTCAATATCTCTAACACACGTAGAGTTCCCTGAGGGTAAGTAAACGCAACACTTTTCCCTCTAACGACTGTTGCTGCACTAACGACCGTACGTTTCGCGATCTAAAAAATGTGTGTTTTCTCGCTACTGAATGAACACGGCCGTCGGTAATATTGCCAAATAATGAGATGCTGCAGAATCCTAGCACAGCAGGGAATGTAACCCGGACTGCAAAATTGTGAGACAGGGACGCATGCGCAGTTGGTAAAAAGTCCACAATGATGGCTAGCAAGCTAGCTAGCTAGCTTAACATCGGCATTGACAATTTGTGTCCGGGCTTAGTGGTTTCCCTGTTTGGTATAGAGATACGCAACTAAATTCAAGCTTTCTTGGCATTAAAATGTTTTATAAATGCACTGAAATAACCTATCATGTATAAAATGAGTGTGAAATTGGAAGTAACGTAGTAGTTTCTTGGCCTGACACTGATTTGTGTAGCAGAAGCCACAGTGCACCTAGGTGGGTCTGAATTAGATCAAGTGGTGTGGTCTGTCAGGAAACGACCTGCTTTGCTACACCAGCCTGCTGCCTGCACCCAAAGTTAACGATTTTACCATAAATAAATAGTCCAGAATCACCATTTGCACACCAAGTCTTATGAGTGTTATCCACTTCTGCAAAAGGCCATTGGTGGTGATGTGACTTTTTCTTTGGGGTTTGTGATGTACCTTAAAAGCATTGTGTCACTGTGTTTTTAGATGACCTAACGGGAGAAGTGCTGGCTTACATCAGTCTCCTACCCATAGCAATTCTTGTGGGTTTTGTTACGCTCATAGTGTTCAAACGGGAACTGCACACGGTAAGTTATGTGAAGCCTTTGGGACTTGGGTATTCAAATAGAGCATCGCTACATTATCAGTCAGTCTCCATCTTGGTCTGTGATTGTCATGTGTTAAGCATGTGGGTTATCTGACAGAGCCTGAAGAATTATATCAAGTGGATCAGGTTTTGTAAACAGTCTCTACGTTGTTTTGGATCGAGATAATAAATTAATTTTGACCTATTTGTACAGATTTCATTCTTTGGGGGTCTCATCCTGAATGAAGGGGTGAACTGGGTGCTGAAGCACATTCTTAGAGAACCACGCCCATGTGCAGGTAAATAAAGTGTGTGTGAGAGAGTGAGGGTTAAGATGTTCAGTGTTTTCAAGACTTGTGTGCTTGTCCTGATTGTGGATTACATAATTGGTTCCGAATTTATATTAACAATGTACAAACAACTATATATTACTGTATATTGAGTCTATAATTCTTACTCTCCTAATGTCAAGCTCTGCTGTCTTTTTGCAGGGGCTCATACGACCCTGAACACAGAGTATGGGATGCCCTCCAGCCATTCCCAGCTTATCTGGTTCTTTGTTGTTTACTTCTTTCTGTTCCTTTATTTAAGGTGAGCTTCATTCTTCTTTCAGTTTGGAGCAGTTTAAGGGTGACGTGTACTCAACAGCAACAGTAGAAGCATAACAACTACTAACTAAAGTCTATAGGGCTATATGGTAAAGCTCAAAGACTGAAAGTAATCAAGGATAATCTTTTGTTAATGTGTGTACAGAGGCCTTTTGAAACCAACTTTATGGATCATAACTAAACCTAAAATTACAAATCACAACTTTATTGACCAGAACAGTCTTAATCACAAATGACAAAGGTGTGTTAACATTTTAAATATGACTTCTTGCAATATTGAATGACCGTGTAATACATAAAATTATAACTTAAGTGATTAGGTAGACCTTATCTGTGTCAAATGAGACTATTTCTTTGTCTTTCTGTTATTCAGATTATATCTGTTTTCCAAACATCACTGTCTCATTACACTCATCCAGAAACCTTCATTCTTTGAAACCTTAAAGTTGCACTATTCAAAATTGGGGACTGATGTGACTCAACTGACAAAAAACTGTGGAATCAGTGATCCAGGCCAATGATGAGAACTACATAGACTCAACCATAAAATTTTATGCTTATTCCATCTTTCTCATCAATTAAGTCTAGATGGTCCTGATCCTTGGCAGGGTCGCATGGTGCACCTCTAAGCAAACTGCTGCTCCTCGAAGTGCATCAGAGACAGGCTCAATATCACGACAGTTGGCTTATCCTAGTGCTTGTATTTGATTATGCAAAATAATTTTGAAATTACACAACACTCATTCTATTTATTATTAAGCATATTTGCTTTAGGTTGTGACTTTTTGTGTTTCTTTTATTTTCCTAAACTCACTGCACACCTTGACAATGTGCCTCAAGATTTTATTACATTGCATTTTGAGATAAGCTTTCCTCTATTGTCAAGGCATTTTTACTCCAGCACCACATGATGTAGATGCCACCATGGCGTGAGCTCACTTTGCCCTCTCTGTTTAGAATGCATCAGACGAACAATGCTCGATGTGTGGACCTGCTGTGGAGACACATACTGTCCATCATCCTGTTGGGCATGGCCTTATCAGTCTCATACAGCAGGTAAGGAAGTGATTCCGCCTCATATCCCACAGTTAAAAAATACAGAAGTCTTAAAATCTCAGGTGAACTTTTCAAATTCCAGTAGTGTGCTGTGCTCTCTCCAGTATTTCAGACATTACAAATAGCCTTAACTCGTGTTTCCCTTTCCAAAACTGAGTGAAAGTAAGTCTTATTACTCAGAGGGTGAAAATGCTTGCATACAGAGTATGACATCTGGGTTTTAGAAAGACAGGCCGTACAGTAGAGTACAGGCATCGTTAGGCTGTACTCAACTCGTTCGACAGGAGAGCGTAAGAGCCTGCCCACATGCAGGGAGCTCGCTACTCACAATGTTACTTTGTGAGCATTAAAAATTTGCTCACCTCTGTCTTCTTCAGCAGCTGCAGTTTTAATGCCTGACAGCTTGAGGTTGCAATAAATTGTGTTCATTTTGATTTGTGTTAAGATTTGTGAGATCTGTGGGTTGTAAAAGTCACTCTGTGGTAGACTCCAGCTGTAAGTGAGGTTGAGTGAAAAAGAGAGGCTCAGTTGTCAGTGTCACAACCAGGGTGGAAGGTAAATGCAGGTTGAGTATTTTTTTCCCCACAATATTACTCTCTTTCTGTTCTTTAAATTTTAAATTTAAACTTCAAATTCTGTGGAAAGGAAGGAAAAACATGATGATCACTTTGATAATGACCTCAGATGGCAGACAATATGTTGGTGAGGCTTAGTGTGCATCAAGACCTATTACTACATAACTGACAAAGTGTCTCTTTTCCCCTGGAGTCTGTCGCTTGCTGGCGTGTCCGTGTGTAGCCCACATTTACATATTTAGCTCTGACACTGTTTAGCTTTGTGCTAAAAGCATAGCTGAAGTTAGTGTCTTTGCAGACAGCAGATAGCCAGCTGGAGCTAGCAAGTCAATCCAGCAATGTGTGTTAATGATGGGTGGCTAGCGCTAGCATGCTAGTCCCACTCTCGGATGTCTGTGTTCTCCGTGGAAAATGTTTGCCCACTCACTGAACACCGGGTTAACTCACGGACAAGCGCTGTAATGGGTTCATTTGAGTCGTCACACCTACGTGCCACAGCATGTTTGCATGAAGTTGGAACAATTTTCAACTTTGACTTGTCACCTCTCTTGTTGTCACTTTGTCACTGTCTCTGGTGTCTTCACATGTCACCAGCTGCCACTTGAAATTGCTGTTTTTCTGTCACGCGTGTCACTTTTGTTGTATATATGCTGACAAATTATTAAGAAAATTTTATATTGTATGCCATACTACATAGTATCAAAGAGATTATATAGTGGATTTGGTCTGTGAAGGGAAAACATGAATGCTTTTTTGAAAATACTGCTCATTTTCTTCATATTGATGGATGTTTGCCTTATAATGATCATCAACCAGAGATGATAGATTATCCACCAGTTCATTTACTACTACATTTTTGTTGTACTGAATACTAATAGTTATTTGGGCAAGGATTGTAGATCAGGGCTCCAGACAAACTTTTATTCACCAACCTCCTGGGATCATCCAGAAAACATTTTTTATGTTTTATTAAATAATGAAAAATAATTGGAATTCAAGTACAGAGAACACAACTGCCGAAAAACCCGTTATGTCCTTTTCAAAAACAGGAAACTCAAAGTGTAGTCTAACGCATCTTGAAATGGAAGACCCATTTGACTGTGTCACTGACAGCAGTGTAAATTTTTTTTTTTTTTACTGAGTTTACACCGTGGAAGCAGTTTTATCACAGGTTGGAAATTTACACATCAAAAATTCAGCGTTTCAGTGAATGCTGCATTAGCCGTGTGTACAGCAGAAGCAGTGTATTATTGTCAGTGTTAAATAAATGGACAATTTCAAGATGTATTTTGACTATAATGTGAATTTTCTGTTTTAAAACAGGGCATTTATAATCATTTGTATAGCTGAAAGCTGTTGGATTGTGTTGAAGTTTCTTGTCATTGAAGCTAGCAGTGAGGTTGAACTATTTACGGTTGCAAATGATCGGTATGGTTGTTTTAATATGGCATGGATTAAGTGGTCTGTGGCTCCAGCGATATGTTGGTTATATTAATGGAATTGAGGAGCCTTTCACTCCATGTAATTCGACTCAGTGGTGAGAGTCGGAGTTGACTGCAGAAAAGCTGGAGTTGCACACCCCTCTAGTATCTTGCAATGTAATGAGCTGTCAACTAAGCAGCCAGTGACCAATGATGAATGAGAAATCAGCTCAGTCTGTATCATATGACAGTCCAAGGGGAAAAATTGACTTTTCTCCCCCTCGTCCCAAGGAGGATTTCTGATCACATATTTGTGATCATTGCCGGGACGTTGTTAGTCTGGAGCCCTGCATATGCAGTTTGAAAATTAATGTGTCTGAGATCTATTGACTTCAACACTGTTTTGTCTCCTCAGGGTTTACCTGTTGTATCACACCTGGAGTCAGGTTTTCTATGGCGGAGTGGCCGGTAGTACAATTGGCATAATCTGGTTCTTTTTCACACAAGAGGTGCTGACACCATTATTCCCCAAGATAGCAGCATGGTAAGTAGTTTAGAATCGTTCTCAGTATGCTCTCATATCCCAGATCTCCTCTTGTGTCTTTGGTAAAGTAAAAAAAATAAAAAACTGTCCTTATGTTTTCCCTAATATTTGGTCCTTTCAATTTCCTTTTAGGCCAATATCGGAGTACTTTCTGGTACGAGACACAAGCTTAATCCCCAACATCTTGTGGTTTGAATATACAGTGACCAGATCAGAGGCAAGGTAAGATACTGTAGTGGTGGGAGCAGGTGGGGTTAAGCAGTGCTGTTATATCACACACTGTACTAAATCTGTCACCATTGTTGTCCTATACAATCAAAGTCCGGGAAGGGACTATGGATTGAGATCAAACTTGGGGAAATGGTCAATTTTCTACACTCTGGTCCAAAATTTTGAGTATAAACCTGATTGGTTCACTACAATGTCACTAACATGCCAAAAGGTCCCCAAGCTTAACAACCAGAGCAACTTGTATCAGTCATGGCGGACCTCATGGTCACCGTTAACTTGTTTTATTTTGCAGTTGTTGCATTTGCTTGCATGTTCAGAATTGTTTTTTCTCTGCTATTTTTCAGGAACAGACAACGAAAGCTGGGAACAAAACTTCAGTGATCTCCGCAGGTCTTTTGTGAAACTGAGTTTTAGGACCACACACACTCATGTACACACACAAACAAATGCTCACTCGAAAAACACTGGAGAACCATCTTTTGGACTGACGTGGTTGCAAGGAGTTAAGGGCAAAACCGTTTACAGGTGGCGAAAGAGTGCCTGGACCTGGCCCGGAGCCTACAGCCTGAGCAAGTCCGTCCACACGCCTCTCCTTCTTGTACAGCTTGCCCAAATGCTCTCCAATGCATGCAAGACTGTGCAAGAGGCATACTATTTAATGATAGATTAATATATATTTTAACTGTAAACGCACGCTGACAGTAATGGTGTACTGTAAGAGATTCAAGGAGCCAAAAAAGGAGGCTTTGGTCAAGTTTTCAAACAAATTGGTGGGTGTCATTACAGCATGTATTTAGTGATTCCTTTTTTTAAATACTCTGATGGATAGCTGGTGGGTGTCAGGGAGGGAGTGGGGGGGTGAGAGTCGTTGGTTGGAGCTAGTCAGATTGGGGAGGGGGTTTGGTTATGGCTAGGATGGGGTTAAGTGGATTTAACCATTTTTCATTGTTATATAATAGAAAACGAACAATTTCTAAAATTGGTTATAATGTAATATAAATGAAAATTTGCACTTTGTGAAATTTACAACTTCAAAAGAAACGACTAATACTAGTTAAATGTTAAGACCGCCCTCTTTTCCCTAATCAATCTTCCCTCTGTGTCTATGACTGTCAGTCCTAATATATTAGATTCCAAAGCTGATTTGCAAGCAGTGTAAATTTAATGTACCATCTGTACTATTGAGCATCAAGGTTGTGGTTTCTGTTCATATCCACATGCGGAGGATTATGGGGCAGTGAATTGCAACACAGTTTGGATTCAGTTGTCATTTTTCTTTGTCGTTCCTCTCAAAATGGACTGAGATGGTGTTTTCTTAATGCCTCACATACAGTAGCAGCCTGGGAACAGCATTCTGGGAAACTTTTTTTTGTTGATTCATTTTCTTATCTTGTTTTCTGCTGTTGCAGGGGACAGTTTTCTTTTTACCTGCATTTCCAAGATAACATTCCATATCATTTAGTGAGAAAACATACAATATGACTGCTGAGGGGATTTTTTTTTTCTTGACAAAAAAAAGCCTCAGGTCAGTCGTAGCATGTGATTATTACGCTTTATTCCTCTCAACCGGGGCAGCTAATGTTCAGAGCTGTCAAATGGGGATCTATAAAGCTGATTTGAAACTGTCATATCATTAGCTCCACAAAGGGAAATAGTTCTCTTAGAATATGATTTTTTTCCATGTGTAACCCATATCAGGCTGAATAAAAAAAAAGATGTGTTTATGTACAAAAGAGATGGTTCACGTTTCATACTTTAACTCTGAAATATGGTGGCAACATAAAACATCATTTAGGTGGTGCTGCAAGACAGAATCTGTCTTGCTTAAAAAAAAAAAAAAAAGCCAGAACAAGACTGTCAACAGCAGATATTTTTCCCTGTTCTGCATTAGTTGGTACAGTGCATTGTGTCCGCTGGTGGCTGGCTGCAGCTCTTCTCCAGAGCAGTGTTTTCCCTGAAAAACGGCTGCTCGGTCATTTGTCCCGCTGTCTTGTCATTCATGGACGCTCCGTGACAAAGACCCCATTCATTGTCTTTGTACAAAGCAGGGAGGGCGAAGAGAGGCGAAATTTTGGGGGGAGAGAAGCGTCGTGGAAAAAAAGAGTTGCAGAGCTCTCAATTCCACCGAACAAATCACGGCAACGCTATAAAGTCCGTAAGGGAAACTTTTAGTGATAACCATAGTTTGTTTCCACTGTAAGATCTGCAAAGTCGGAGGAATTTTTAGTTGGGACAAATAGCCTACAGCAGCGCAAAAACATACAGTAGGCTATTATTGGAACTTTCCAGATTGTCTATATGAGATAGTCTGATTGACAATCACAATTAAGCTAACAATGGAAAAAAGCGGATCACTTACCAAAGTTAGTGTTCTGAAATAAAAGATGGATAGAAGATATATAACAAATTTTACAATGACCCAATTAAGAAGTTATTTGCTAGAAATGAAGCAGCTAAGTTTATTTAAGGGCTGTTAGTGATGAAAATAAACTGCAATCCAGTTCAGAGACAATGACCGTGTCGTGCAGGGACTGTCGTGCTCTCTGTATTTCCCAATATAGGCTAACTGCTTAATATTACTTGAGGAAATTCTATTCTGACTTGCTGAATGCTAAAAGAAATATCTGGCCTACTTGCACGACCCATTTAATTTTTGATTCACTCATCAAGTCTAACCTCAGGCTATCCCCAGCCAACACATCCATGCCAGCCACCCGTTAGGCCTCACTGTGTCTGTCTGTGTGGGTACAGATGTCAAGACCTATACTGGATTAAAGAGATGGTCGAGGGCAGGTGACCTGTGTTATTGAGATTATCAGATGGACACAGGCATTCCACTGGATTAAGCCCAGCACCACTCCACAGTAATTCAAGCACCTCTTAACCAGTAACTACAGACAGCTTTGAGGTGACGCTTGGTGCCATCTAGCGGTCATTTTGGAGGCCTACAGTTCTGGGCACCAACACAACAGCTGATTGAACTAAACTTAAGACCTGGCTGAGTCACAAAGATGGAAAGTAGCTAAGTACAATTTCTCAAGTATTGTACTCAAGCACACTTTTTAACTATTAGCTCTTTCCAGTTTGTGAGACTTTTTACTTTTAGGCCACTCCACTACATTTCAGAGGTAAATATTGAAGTTATAACTCCAATACATTTATTTGAAGGCTGCAAAGCCAGAGTTGTTACTGTGAAGCCAATTTCTTCCCCAAATGCTGAATCACACAGGCACTTTGATTTGATGTTATGTATGTAAAGAATGTGATCGTGGATTCTAAAATACCAATACGACATTGGTAAATTGGTTGCTGAATGATGAACAGAGAGAGGACAGAAGAAGTTATGACTGCACATAAAACACATTTTGATGCAGGGTGTTCATTATATGAATTGATGTGAAAGGCGCGGTGGTCCTGGGAACCAAATACCCATTTGAAGTAGTAGTATTCTTGCATGAGTAGAAATAATGCCCCAAAACAGGAGACAAGAGCCGGTGATATAGGCAATATTTTAAAACAGGCCATATCTGGTTCGTTCTGGTTGGTATATCTGGTTCACACAGAGCTAGCTAGTTGCATAAAGGAACTCTACTGTGAGCACCATGACCGAGGTTTAGAGATGAGGTTCACATTTCAAAGTGTAAAGCTAACCTTATTTTGTCAGCTATGACAAAAAGAGGAGTTAATTGGGTAAGCCTTGTAATGCTGCAGTCATGATTCAAGAGCCAAAGTTTCATTTGGAAGAAAAAGGGCGTCAAAAACAAAGTCAAGTCATGTTTGTTTGTATAGCCTTTTATCACAGTGACAGTCTCAGGACTTCAAAGGCCTGCACTTAGAAATAATAAATGACTACCCCAGCGACCTTACATCCTCAGTAAAAAACAAGGAAAAACTCCCACCAAAACTTCAGCAGTACATGACACATATGTCTACAAGAAATAACCACCTGATCTCTATTTACATTATCAATGAACAAAAATTATAGACTGTCAAAAAGTTGTTATACACCACCAAGATTATCGAGGAAAGGCATTTGATTTTATTAACATGAAAGCTTAAAATGCCATATACTCAAGGTTTTAGCGCTGTCACTGGCTTTAAAACTAGATGAAAAGAAATATTGCCACTGTGCCTGACATTCAACTGCTTGTTCAACCTTAAACACAGATTTGGCACAATGAGATGATTTACAGATACATTTAGACTGTGTTCTGACAGTGATTGCTTGTTTGCTACCACTGGCATATCAACACCAAAGAGTTACTGGAAACTGTGCGGCAGGAGGACGATGCCGAGAAGAAATCCAAGTGCACTGGATGAAACAGTCTGTGAATATACTGTGGGGACCAAAGTTGGGCAGGTATTTGCTGATCATTCAACGCGGATATCCTCTGAGCTGTTTCAAGGTCAGTTTGTTGCTGTCGCCTCCTCTGGCCCTTATAGAACATCATTAAAATTATTATACAGGAGTTATAATGACATAGAGATAGAACATTATGTTAGTCTATGGACCAAACACTTAAAAATGCACAAAACACACCTCACTTGTTTGCTTAACAAAATTATAAATTGGTACATGATGTTTATTAGGAGACTGGTTTTAATTTGTTTTTAAGAGCAGCTGATCATGAAATTGTATGTTTCTACACAGACAATAGACCTTTTTTACAGCAGCCATTTTGACAGGAAATAGTAACTTGATTGTGATGAGTAACACCTGTGTTTACTTACTATTTCATGTCAGAATGGCTGCTGTGAAAAATGTCTTATCAAGTTTTCCTTCTCTCTCTCTCTCCCTCTCACTCACTCTCTTTCTCTGTGTTTGTTGAGTAGCAAATCAGTGTTGTTTCTTTTAGTAGAAGTTTGTCTTTGACACTGTTACCTGGAAGACAATTGACAGGTCACTTATTAATGGTAATTTCACACTACTGTAAATGTTTTTTGTTTCACAAATAAGGAAGTACTTAGTATACTGGAACATTAGCGCCACATTGTAAATATTGTGACACTGAAATGATCACAAGAAACTGTGTTTATAGCCAATAGAAGAAAGAACCACAGATTTGTTCAAGCTGAAATAGCAGGCAGTGGTTGCAACAAGGCTATGGATGGTTGCAGGTTAAGAGGGCATGTAGTTTCACAAGAAACAATGACAATGATGATCAAGATTATTGATCTTGAAGGGGTGGACTTCTGGCACACTTGGCGTCTCCAGTACACCAATAGACCCCCCAGCACATTATGACACCATGTAGATTTCACACCTTGAAATGGAGTGGCCATGTGTCAAAATGCTTGGGTTTCTAAAAATGTTATGGCTGCAAACACCCACACATTAAAGCAGGCAGTCTGCAAATGAACCACATCAAAGGAGAAGGTTCAACTGTTGTCAACAAGTGTGTTGCTGTATGAGACTCACAGTACATTGAGCTTCAACCTTTATTATGCTGTTTTTCCGTTAGCTTGAGTCCGCCTGCTCAAAGCGTGTCCACCCATGTCTGCTGGTTTTCCATACAAACACATATCTCAGGTCCACCCGGGTGCACCCGCGATATCTGGCCCTGCAATACGTAACGTCACTGTTACCTGATAGGCTAAAACATAGCTAGCGACGGAAAGAGAAGTTTTAAACCTCTCTGCTAGCTGTCTGCAGTTTGCTTGAGGACTTACTGGTGAAACAAATAGAGTGAGTTCAGCCAGCTGTGGCGACCATAGATATATAAAAGAGAACGTGGCGACACCATAGACTGTAAAAAAAATATGGCGACACAAATCAACTGGTCGGTGATCAGGTCGGTCGGTCATATGTTCAAGAGAATAATGCCTTAAGCCTGAGTCTCCCAATGCAAATGCACTCGCAACCGTTGCTCTTAACGAGAGTGACGTAAAGCTGTGTCGGTGGCAATGAAAAAATAGTGTTAGTGATGCTAGTTCTAAATGGGCGGGAAAACAAAACACAGAAAAAAATCTGTATTTAAAGGGATTAGAAGCCATTTATTTCTTTTTCTTACCAACTTCTCCAGAGAGCAAGCCAAAGGCATGTTACAGGCCAAACTGAACGAACCTCTAGGTAGATCATTGTCACTGAATACAAATTGTGTAACGACCAACACGACGATGATAAAAATGGGAGAGGCTGACGAAAAAATATTCTTAATTGCACTTTCATCTCCATGCTACTACTCCTCCTCCACCTCCTCAGTCTTCCCTCCTTGTCGTCTAACGAGGGATGGAGGAATAGAGACGAGAATGAAGAGGAGTCAAATGTCTTCATTTTTAAAATTGCATTTTATTTATTTATTTATTTTTTCATTCTTTTAAGTCTCTGTGATGGTCAAACAAAATACATGATTTAAGGCTCGTACAGACTGGATGTTTTTTCCCATGATATTGCTGTCGCAGACAAATCTTGACAAAACGTGACAATCTTTCATCATTAGTTCAAATTCGTGTCCACAAACAACCAATTCGAACAGGTCTCCCTCCCCCCTGAACTTTATCATGCATATTAAACATTATTGTCAGTGAATTTCATGGAAAATAAAATTCAAGGGGTTAAATGTTTGTTTGTATTTTGTCTTTTTTTTTTGTATCCGTAACAGTGACAGAGTGAAACCTCTTCCCTCCACTCTGCCTGAGAAGAGGGAGCAGGCTTATCTTGTCTCGCTCTCAGGTGGGAGGCATAACAATGCGGTCTGAAAGGAGCTGGATTTTCAGCGGACATCTAGAGCAGATCCGCATTTCTGTGCATCATTGAGCTTTATCAGCTGCTCAGGCAGATCAATCAGACCATTGGACATGATGTGAACTTGAAATCTTCCAGTCTGTACGAGACAAATCTGCTAAAATCTTGATTGCAATACATGTCTGTGACATGGTGAGATGCTTAAGATTAGCCAGCAGGACAGCGGGTCTGTGTATCCTGCAGAAACTTCTCAGGGGAATGGCAAGCAGGTTGAACACAAGCACATCAGGCTGTCTTCAGGACCAGACATTGACATTTTCCTGTGGTGCTCCATTGTGTGAAGTCAAGTCAATTTCATTTATATAGCGCCACATCAAAACAGAGGTCAGTTCAGGGCACTTTTCATATTGAGCAGGTGAAGACCTTACTCTTTACAGTATTATTTACAGAGACCCAACATTCCCCCATGAGCAAGCACTTGGCGACTGTGGCGAGGAAAAACTTCCCTTTAACGGGAAGAAACCTCGGGCAGAACCGGGCTCTGGGTGGGCGGTCATCTGCCTCGACCGGTTGGGTTGAGAGAGGGGGAGAGAGAGAGGGGTGGGAGGGGGCAGTAGGAAAGAGAAAATGGCACTGTTACATCCTGTGTTGTGTTTTTCTGTGCACCTGTCTTTTGTTTCAGGGAGCTGCACCCAATCACCAGTCTCGTCCAATCAGCAGCACCTGAACTACTTATAAAAGGCCCTTCCTCCACCTCCATAGCCTCTCTCTCTCAGCCAGCAGACACTGCAGCAGCAGTGTTCTGTAGTTAATAAACTGTCTTTTGTTTTATTTAGTTCAGTTGTCGTCCGTTCATGTTACTTCCCTGAGCCAGGTCGTAACATATGGGGGCTCATCCGGGATCTCAACTCATCAGGATCCAGTTTGTCTGGTGAAGTTATCTTTTGTAATAGTTTGGTTTGATTGGAGTTCCTCTTCTAACATTTGGAGGCTCCTCCACTTAATTGTTATCCCCTAGGGTTCAGTAACTTTCTGCTTTGTTTGGTTCTTGGTGTGGTGGCAAGTGGCCTGTCTCTCCTTTTGTGTCGTACAGTGGTTCAAGTTATCTTTGTTTTAAAGTAAACCCTGGTAAGTCAGTCGCCGAGTGAGCCAGCTGAACTGATATCTCAGTTCTTCCATCAGCTTGCTACTTTATTATTTTGCCTTTTTTGTTTTGAGGTAATCCTGGGTGGAGACTTGTCTCTGTTGGGGGTACACTGCACTGTGCTGTTGGTCTATACAGGCTGACGCCTTGTAGTGTTTAAACTTGCCTCGAGCCCGGCACGCCTCAAAGAAGACTGTTAGGCAAAAGGTAGTGCTTTGGAGAGTGACTGGGGTTTACAATTTGAAACTTGTGGTTGACTGTTTCACTGTACTTTGTGTTGTCAGGGGGAGACAGGAGCTGGCTTTAGCCGTTGTGTTGGGTGTCCAAGGCATAACAGCTTAGGTTTATGCGGCTGTGTGTTTAGTGCTGTAGTTCATACTTTTGTTGTTTGTATGAGCTTTGTGTGGTAGCTAGGTTTTCCTTTTGGTGACTGGTAAGTCTTTGTGTTTGAGGAAACCTATTTGTGAGCTACATTGATGTTCAGCGCTAATGTTGGTGACTTCAGTTCTGAGTGTTGTATGAACTGAAGTGTTGTCTTGTAGAGGGAGCTCTGTTTTGCCGCTTGGTGTGGTTTAACCACTCGTTTGGACACTTCATGTGCATTAGCACTGGTTGGTGTGTTCTGTGTTTTTAACACTAATTTTCCTGAGATGAAGTCTCACTTGTCTAACCAGTGTGTAATGTGTCTTACTTCTGCAGTAAAGTTTCTCCTTGGGAGAAGCTGGGTGCTGGCTGGTGCCCTCCCAGGATGTGGATGGTAGTATATTCTGCAGGATGTAAATGTATTTTGAATTGGTTGCCTTGTTAAGGCAACCATTTTTAGGGGGGGAGGTGTTACATCCTGTGTTTTTTTTTCTGTGCACCTGTCTTTTGTTTCAGGGAGCTGCACCCAATCACCAGTCTCGTCCAATCAGCAGCACCTGAACTACTTATAAAAGGCCCTTCCTCCACCTCCATAGCCTCTCTCTCTCAGCCAGCAGACACTGCAGCAGCAGTGTCTCCACCACACCACTTCCATTTGTTTTGTTTTACGTTGTGTTCTGTAGTTAAACTGTCTTTTGTTTTATTTATTTCAGTTGTCGTCCGTTCATGTTGCTTCCCTGAGCCAGGTCGTAACAGGCACAAATAATAGTAAGGATCACAGAGGCAGCAGGCAGCCTGCAGCCATAAATCCAGACTCCACTGCTCCAGAGGCAGAAATACCTGCAGAAAGGGATAGAGGGAGAGAGCAGAGACAAGAAAGCACAAAACTGAGCTGTCAAGTTAGAAACATACATTAGTAACATGCATTGTGTATGGTTCATCTACAAAGAAACAAACCATTATTTAAATTGAGTACTTTTCCACCTTGCAGTTCTTACAGTAGGCTCAACATGAAGTGTGGTGTTTTTGCTGTAACCAAGCTCAGGATCAGCTCAGCACCAGCTGAGCTTAGTTGCACTAATTAGCCAGGAAAGGCAAATTATTTAGTGAAATCAACTGGTGCAGAAGGCTGCTCTTCTAACATAATGATAGAGAACTAAGACATAGAGCCTAACTTAAAAAGTGAAATCAGCTGGTTTAGTGCCTGTTTGGAATGAAAATGTGAAACCTCTTACGTTTCAATGGCATGTGGTCAAAACAGCCACCCACCGACCTCAGACTCTTCTACTGCTGAGAATACAGACAACAAATTTACAGTTAGTGCATTTAATCCACGTATCCAAAATCCTTCTTCAATCCTGGTCCTGAATTTGATTAAATCTGACATGTCAACTATGAGTTGTGTGTGGGCTTGCAGTCTAGCAAAAACTGCAGATTGTCTGTGGTGTGTCTTTCCCACATCATATAGGTTGCTTGTCTGACTTGAGTGCGAGGATATGACAGTGCTATCCTCCTACCTGTTTTTCGTAGAAGAGCAGGTAAGCGGTCTTCTGCCGCAGGCGACAGACAGACTCGGCGGTTGTCTCATGGACTTTTTCATCACTGTAAGACAACCAGCAGTCTGTCTGTTCACCTGCCTGCTCCTCTGAGTAGACCCCGTCGCTGATGTAATGGCCTGAGAGAAGAAGACACACCATTACATGGGACATCTAAATAGACTATGGATGATATACAGGTTCCTGACAGTGGAAGTAACATTTGACCACGTTACAAAACACTGACAAAATTTACATATGGCTTCTGATCTTACCGAAGTCCACTGTGGGGCCTATATGGCTCAAAACACTGAACAGAGTGTAGCGGCACACATCCTGAGAAAAAAAAAACACAAATTAGCTACACAAACACACAGACAAAATGCTGTTACACACAGTGTATCTTTCATTTCACACCCAGCCTGTTTGTGGGAGGCCGGCATAATAAATCACACCATCGCCATATTTTTTGACTACCTCTGTGTTTTTCCCTATTTTGGAGAAGTTTAGAAAAGAATCCGTGACACACTGAACTGAGATTTTTGCTCTCAGGTCAGTTTACACATTATCACTTTAACTGTATTAACTGTACTTGATTGTCTATGTCCTATACTATTTGATTATACCCAAAGTGCTCCATAGTGCTCAAAAATTTACTCAAAAGTACCCCAGAGTGGGTACTTGGGGGTATATTTGAATAACTGTTGGAGCACTTTTGGGTACTCTGGGTAACTGTGTGAGCACTTTGGGGGTACTTTTGGGTGATTATTAGGACCAGGGAAATTAGGTCTCCCTCCCTCTTCTCTCTCAATCCTTATCCATCTATCTCTACCTCTATCCTCACCATAGGTCTGCTGCTCTCTGTCCCTGTCTCTGTCTCCTCTGGATCATAAAAGAATAGGAAGAAGAAACAGCAAAGGATATGAGTCTGCTTCTATACACCATTAAAGGCATGTCACTAAATCAATAAAATGCAAAAGCGCTAAATTTCTACATCAATTAAAATTTCATTACAAGAAGCAAGTAAACACATTGCAATGCTTCTTGTAAAAATTGGATCTTAGAAGGATGGAACAGTTTTTCACAAAACAGTTTGTCACATGCATAGACAAATCTGGGTCATTACAAACATCAGATAAACAACAGTCCATGTGTAGTGTACAGTGCATCATTTAATTCAAGCAGTACATCAAATTTATATCACACTACAGTACCTGAGGCAGAAGGAATGTTGGCAAGGGTCAGCTCTCTGGACAGAACAACAGGGTCCTGCACCTTCTCCAGGGTCCAGGAAGGAGTGACCCTGAAGCGTTTAAGATGCAAGACCAAAATGCTGTAGACAGAAAAAACGGGGATGAAGAGGAGAAGATGGAGAGGTAAATCTGTCAACATTGTTGTCATTCTCATGTTGAATGAAATAACTGTTAAATCATAATATGCATTATTTGGCTGGAGACGCCCTTGACTCATTTATGAAGGACACATGGGGGTCAGTGGACCCCAGCTTGGAAACCACCGGGTAAGATAATATTATCATTGAGCTTTAGGGTCAGGACTTAAGTCATTACTGGGGATGTGATGTCACTCACTTCGGCAGAGTCAGGAAAGACCAGTGCTGGCTGGATGTGTCCGCTCCACACTTGCAGCGAAACTCCAGTTGGTTTTCCTGCAGCACAGCAGAGCAGCATGTTTTAGTTTAGATATTTGATAAATCATTCTGACATTAACATACACATAAGCGCAAAAAGAAATACCTACAACCCTTTTGGAAATTAAAGAGTCCCATTTTTAGCATTCCTAATTAATTCCTAAAACATTTGCTGACGTTTGCTAGCGATTTCAGTTCCAACAAGCAGGGTATTTTCACTTTGCTGGACAGTTGGTTGGTCTTTCCAGGGTCAAGATAATATTGTTACTCTACAAACTGAACTTAAGTCCACCCTGCTATGCTGGAATGTATTACTGTAGAAGATACAGCTCCTAAAACTACATTTTCATACAATTATTTACTTTTAGGAACTCTCAAATCTTGGTGAATGGTGAAGATAGTAGAGAAAATCCCCATTAATAACTGGGTTTCTCATCCCTTTAAGTGCTACATGGGACATCAAATCATTCAATCACAGCCTGAGTAGATCAGTAGTGGTGTCACTTACCATCAGGTATCGCTGCAGTGACTGCTCCACTGAGTCTGCAGGCACCAGGTCCAGGGAAAGCATGGTGAAGTCCTCCTCTATCAGGGACTGCACCCCACATCTGCACAGTAAAGAGGCAGTACACATAAAAATAGAGTCACAGAGATAATGAAGACTGGATTGAAGCTACCAGAAATGGTCACCTATGGGACTCTTTGGCCTACCATGACATCACAGTAGGTATAAACATGTATGGGATGTGTTTTGTCTTACCCCTTGCAGGTCCTGGTGCTCTGCATTTGGAAACTCAGGCAAGACTCCACGGGGCAGGTGTAGGTTCTGCCCATTGCTGCTGCCACTGCCTGCAGCTCTGTGGACAGAAACCTCAGCTGCTGGAGCACACAGCTGAGGAACTCATGGGCATCCTAAATATACACGTGCAAACACACAAAGAAGAAGAAAAATATATACATTGAGGACAAAGTATCAGCAGTTGGTGAAATATAACAAAAAACTAAGTGGAAGATGTGCATATTACTGTGCTCTCTGCTGAAGATGCAAAGCTTACTGACCTTTTGTCCATTGTCGCAAAACTCAGCGGCCTGGGCTGAGACAATCCTCTTGAATGCTATTAGCACTCTGTGTTTGTGGCTCATGCTGGAGGATCGAGACGTTGCGATTTCCACAAACGCTCTGGGGAGGAGGGAAAAGAAAGGAGGAAGAAGAGAAGTTTAATTTTTCTTTTAGTAGTACCATTATTTCACTTTAAGATGCATGTCTGTGGAATAACTAAAGAATGACTGCAAACGCGTGTGTGTGTGTGTTTTGGGACGTGCATATACCTGATCAGATGGGCTGCAGGCACTGAGCTCCAGATTTCGTGCTGGCTGTGAATCTCCTGATTGAAGGTTTTCAGACACAGGAGACTCTGCAGGATGGAATTCATGTAGCACGTCTGCGCCAGGTTGGGCAGCCTTAGACACAAGCAGAAGAACACAAACATACCAGTTTCAGTGACATCTGAATCATGCGCATGCAGTTGAACATTCATTGTATTTCCGGTGTTTACCCGAGGCAGGCAAGCTGCTGCTTGGTCAGTTGATGTCTGCTGGGAGCACTGGCTCCATTGGATGGTCGAGGAGAGTCTTTATTATCTTGATTCTTAATGCCCCTACAAGGACACACACACATATACAGTCAATATACACCACAAACAAGGGTGTCAAAGCTTCTATTTACAAAAAACGTGTATGTGAAATGTGGCAATGCAGAGCTGAGGCTCATTTAGAGAAATTCATCAGGCCAAACGTCATAATAAGGGAGAGTCACTTCTTTGAGTTGTTATTACTTGAGTTGAGAATATTGTGGAAATATGTTAGGCTGCTTTGTAACTGACCCATGACAGACACTCGTAAATCGGCAAGCAGTCCCGGGACGGAGAAGGTCTTCATGTCCCATCGTAACGGCCTCCACTAAGGCAGCTGTTTCAGCCTTGCCGTTTCTGTTGACGGGCTCTGCTTGTGTCGCACAGTCAGCTGCCTCCTGCACTGGGGCACAGTGCAATTTGTTTTTCTGCTCCAAGGAAACAGACACATGGTTGAAAATAGCAGGGAGAAAGCTGCAGCAGCAGACTAATCAGCTATTACTATTAAAGTTGTGTTTGTGTACAGCGTTCTCATCCACAAGCATGGGCGTACTGGGAGTGAAATTCAGCCTGGGAGTTTGGTTTGGAGAGGCCTTTTATCTGATTGCTCGAAGGACGTAAGTGGGGGCTGTAAATTTAACACGAATACGGTATTTGTGGTATAAAGAGAATCTAATGATGCTGAAGATCTTCAAGACACTTTAGAATGGGTTGCTGCATGACACCTGTCTCCTCAGTTTGTATCCTATAAGCATGTCACCACTTGACTGAATCAAAAGACCAGGCCAATACAGATTTTCTCCTACGAACCTATAACCTCTCCTATGTTTGTTTGTTTGTTTGTTTTTTTGCAATAAAGTTGAAAAATAAAACTACATTTCACATAAACCTCTATCACTTCCTGATTTTTTTTTTTTTTTTTTTTTTCAGTG
>OMKZ01056358.1:10093-26684 GCA_900302535.1 Neoniphon sammara
CTTTGTCCTCGGCTCCATCGCATCCATCTCACTAAAACCACGACAACCTCCGCCTCACCTACTGAAACTCAAATATGATGAGCTTCACTGCAAAATGAAACGGCAGATGAAAAATATGATGACTACTCTGAGAAAGTGATCATCTTTGATTTTTGAATATTTGATAATGAAAATCAGGTACTTTTGCCCCCACAATGGGTAGGTAATATTGTGGAATAATGAAGCTGTTCAGAGAATTGTATTTTTTTTCCTGAAAGGCGTCACAGTCACTCTGACTCCACTGTTGAGGTCCATCCTTGGTCTCTATAACTGGACTGTGATCCTCTTCTGCAGATGTTACCGGTTCTCCCTCAGAAACACATCGCTTCCTGCTTTAGTGCTGAACATGTTTCTCTAAACAATACTCTTCAGCCATTTTGGCATGTTCTTCCATGGTTAGACCAGTTGTTGCTGTTGTCTTTTTCTTCTTCTTCTTTCTTCTTCTCGATCTTTTTGTTCTTGTTGATCTTGTTGTTCCTCTTGTTCTTGCTGTTGTTGTTCTTCTTCTTCTTCTTCATCTTTCTCGTTCTAATAGTCGCAGTAGTGGAAATAGTGATTACTATCTCATGGACATGGTCCCTGCCAAGAATAAGATTTGTGGAAAGCAGTGAATACTTCCATAAAGATTTTCATGAAAAGGGTCAAGTTTAGATATTGAGTGTTTGGTCAGAGCGTGAGTCATCAGCAGCTTCAGTCCAGAGACAGCAGCAGCACCAGGTGTTTGGAGGGCCTCCTTCCCTCTTTGGTTTTCTGTTCTGGACTTTCTGTGTGTGTGAATGAAAAGTTCAGTGTGTGCAGGTCTGTGTGTGTCGCACAGCAGACTTCCTCTGTTTGAAATCTGCTGCAGTCTGCACACATCCACTGAGGCTTGGACAAAACACATGAATTCATCACTGGAATGAGGCTCTGCAACAGTGATCAGACTTGGATGAAAACCGAGTGGCTGAAATATTGATGTGAAAATATCGGGAATGGATTTCACTATTCAGGAGCATTATTCATGTTTTATGTTTGCTATTATTCCTTTGCCCACAATTTATATATTGTGCAGAAGTTCAGCATAGGACTGACAACTCTCCTCTCCTCCTTTCCTTTCCTTTCCTTTCCTCTCCTCTCCTCTCCTCTCCTCCTCCCCTCTCCTCTTCTCTTTCCTCTGGCTTTGGTTATTGGAAGAGCTGCTAATCTAGTGGGATTGAAAATGGTTCCTGTGGGGTCGCCTCAGTATAATCAGGCCTGAGTTGGTCCTTACAAAAACCAGCCAAACCTCTGGCTGCCTGCCGTCTGACCGCCGGGCCACACAGCCGCACATTTGATGCTAAATGTGCCGCAGAGGAGCTCAGAAATTACACTCAATAAATACAAAAATCACATAAAACGATTTCCAAATATTAGCCATTCAATCTGCTTTCCTGCAGTCGTATAAAACTGCCTCTGTTGCTCGCAGTAAATAGGTTTCCCTCTGCCGTGCCAACCTAAACTGCGTGCCGGGTCAAACACAGCGTGGCTTGGCTTAATTAAACTCAGTGTTGATGTGCAGAGACGCGGTCCAGACCAGAGAGGAGTTTGGGTCTGTTCAGAGTCCTGACACAGTTCTTAACGCTGCCAAAACTTTATTAATGCTGGCCGAACATGAAGACTCTCTCACTGCAGGCGGAGGTGAGGCCCGGGTTACAGCAGCAACATCCACACACTGTGTTTATACTGCAGGGCTTTATTAACACAGTGATCTTGTAAAGTGATCTTAGAAATCACCATAACACAAAGACTGAAACTGACGATTGTTTTCATCGTCAGTTGATCTATCGATTATTTTGCCAATGGATCAGTTACTCATTTAGTATATAAAATGTGAAAACTAAATCCAGAGTCTGATGGAAGTGATCAGAGGCCAAAGTGACGTCTTCAAACTGCTTCCTCAGTCTGAGCAGCAGCCAAAAAAAACCAAAGTATGAATTTTATAATGATATGAACGGAGAAAAGGAAGACATCTTAGTGATCTTAGTGAAGCTGTTTTCACTGGAGAAGTGACTAAAACCATTCATCAATTATCAAAATTCAAATTATCTGTCAATTTATTAATCAACTGATTGTTTTAGCGCTACATAATAGTTTATATAAAAGTATTTCTATGACTCCTGGAAGCTCTTAACCTTCCCAGGTTTTTTGACCAGCATCAAGGTGGTTGGACGGGGGGAATATATTTGTTCATAACTTAATTCACTACAAGTTCTGCACAGTGAATGAGATGAGAATGTGTAAGGACGGCTGTTTAGTTGGTAGGTTTCACTTTACCTCTCCAAACCTACAGTATGTCGCATGTACTGTATATAATCCTGACAAAGACATATCTAACAACAAACATCTCCTCACATGGGGCTACTTGGGAAAATTAACTCAGGAAATTAAACTGTGAAAAAGTTGTGGACTCACATCCAGCAGCAACATGAGAACATCAGCACACACACACACACACACACACACCGCTCTGACCCGAGCCTGGGTTTGTATCCAGTCAGTTACACACCGTCAGCAGACAGCGCCCCCTCTGGTGAAAAAAGAAACTGTCATGGAGTTCACCGTCATACTGAACATCCCAAAATTAATGCATGTAGAAGTGCATCTGCTTGAAATATTTTTAAATGCTTGACAGTTGATCGACGCTCCTAAATTCCATGTCTTAGATTTCCTTTAACTGGAGACATGAGAAAGGTAGCAAGGCTCTGCAGAAGGTGACAGTGTAGGGAGTAGCGGGGGTGTAAGAGGGGTTTGGTGTCTGCCAATGAAAGCCAAGTGTGCGTTGCATTCTCATTATATATACATTATATTTAAAGCTGCACTTTGTAGTTTGTGACCACTATATGGCGCTGAAAGCACAAACTCAGTGTTTAAACACAAAGCTGCCTCTCCTCCCTTCCTCTACACCAGTGGATCAATTGTAAAAACCGAAAGTAAAGAAAAAGGTTTTTTGGTAGAAAACGAGGGACACTTTTTACACCAGCAGTGCTGTGGTTGAACTGCTGTTTGTGTCGCTGCATTACTGATTTATGATGCACTTGCACAACTGATCTGAAATTTGGATAGGTTCTCTGCAGAATGTGCAGCTTGAGAGAAGCTTTCAATGAAGCTGATGGCTGCAGAGACACTCATAAGCATCTGTGGAGACAGTTATTTGGGTTTGGTCAGGTTTAATACATCTGTTATACAGTCAAACACAAATTACTAAACAAAATGCTTCAACAAAACAGCTGCTATTTCACCGATATACACTATAAATTAAAATAAATGTACTGTAGTTCTGCTTTGCTGTAATTTTGGAATATTACTGTCCATGATTACTGTCAAAAAAAAAAAAAAGTTTTGCATAAACCCTGGAGGAACTGAGGCAGACGGCAGAAAGCTCAAACCAGTTTATAACAGGCTGGATATAAACTGTATGAGAAGAGACCTACAAATGACAACTCTCACTTTGTAAGGAGCCATTTTACTGAAAAAAATGCACATAATGTTGTTTATTGTCACTCAGACAATAGAAAATTCGGTTCACTTTAGTTTCCAGCTGCTAAATACAACTGTGGTCTGTGATTTGTCGGACTTCCTGAATTCAGACTTTATTTGATAATAAATTCATATTGTCAGGTGTAGGGAATGATATATTCATTTAAGAAAAAAATCATTTTCATCACTTCAGTCGTTATGTGAGCTGCTTGGCAGGACATGAGAGTTGTTCCCCACTTGCCTGGCTTGGTCTAACCATGCAGAAAAAAACTCAACTCAAACTGAAACCATTAGATTATTGAAGGTAAAACCCCCATCTGGGATCCAGCCTGTTTATTAAAATGTTAAAATCTGAAAAATTACAGCTGAAAACGGAAACCTGGCCTCAGAGCCGTCCCCCCTCCCGGCCTCCTGCCCTGTTTGTGCCGTTTCACCGTGCCGTCCTCTAATGCAGCAGATAGTTACAGCGTTGGAGCGTCGACACCGGCTGCCGCTGAACTGAACTCTGCTTATCCTGAACATACAGCGACATGAAAAGGAATCCGTAATGTTGTGTGATCCTCTGCATCTCCTCTGTTTACTCAGTAATCTCAGGGAGCGATGGGGGGGTTCGGGGGGTTTGTGCCTGGAGGATCCTCAGGACGGAGGCCTCACATCTACATGCCATCGCTTCACAACATTAAAAGGAAGATATTACTTTGCTGAAAGCACAGAATTTCAATGAGCACAGGAACAAACAGAAATAGAAAAAGAATTCATTATAATTTCATTTGGCAGATCAAAAGATTGGGCCGAGGCTACAGATACTTCTCACTGATGGATTATGTGGCTCAGTGCAAATGAGTTTGCACTGAGCCGAGAGAACAGAGGATAACCTGCAGGAGTGTGTGTTTGTGTGTGTGTGTGTGTGTGTGTGTGTTTGTTTGGGGAGTCTTGGCTTTACTTTCTTGATTCAGTTGATGTACATTTGTTGCCTTGCCTGTCAGCACTCATCTGAAATGTGCTTTACTGTGGTTCCCAAACTGGGGCGCGGGGCTCCTCTGGGGGTCCCTCTGAGGGCTCCAGGGGTCGCCTGTCAAATGAGGAGTGCTTTAATTTCACTGACAGAGGTTGGCACAATGAGAATATCTCACCAGAGGTTTCACACTCCAGTTCTAATGGAAGGTGATGTGACTCTTGATTGACCTCGCGAGAGAAATTCTCTTTTCCTCAAACTGGTAGAGATTCAGGTTCAGTTTCTTGCTCAAGGGCACTCCAGCGGGGCAGAGGTGTGATGACAGAGGGGCTTCAACCTTGGTCCTCTGCTTGAAGAACAGTCTTCTTCACTATACTACAATCTATAAGGAGTATTTTATAAAACGCTATTTTATCTCATCTTTTATATATTTGTCTCATCTTTTGTTTTTCTTCTCTTTGCTGTTCTCTCCACCCTGGTTTGGTCGTGTGTGTGTCTGTGTGTGTGTCTGTCTGCAGCTGATCTCAAACTATGGGGCTCATCAACCTAGAAATGTTTCTGCACAGTTCTGACTGTATGATGAAGAACGTCTTGTGGTTGCAGTGATTCAAAAACTTTGAAAAACGTTTGTTCTTGTTACTTCCACTCCCTCACTCCATTCATTGTCTGGCTCACTCGATCATCACTCTCTCTCCTCATACTACTGGACCTATCAGCCTAATGCTGTGTCCATGTTTGCTCCCGTGGCGGGTGAAAAAATCCAAGACTTGCATCTGTCTTAGCCAGGTTTTTCTTGAAAACAAGATTTTGAATATCAGTGGGCTTTCCCCTGGTTAAATAAAGGTTAAATAACAAAATAAAGAATAAATTACCCTGCTGCCCCAATCTTTCCCTGCTTAAACAGATTTATGAACTAAATTCTGTCGTACATCGTGTTCTCAGATGAGCGTCCCTGTGATAAAACCTTCGTCTGCTGTGTGTTTGCTGTATTTGGAGGTCTGTAGTATAAAAACCATTGGGGACGTCTGTCATTGGAAATACAGCCTTTTAATTCTCGTGGCCCAGCAGAGCGGCGGTCTGCCCCCCTCATACATGCTGCACGATTACATCCTCACAACCAGACACTTCAGACAGTGTAACTTCACTTCCAATCAGTGTCAAGGCTGATGGGTTTGCAGGGAAATGTGATGCTGGCAGAAAGTAAAAAGCAGAGGCAGCGTGTCGGTACTAAAGCTTCTGCTAGAGACCAATTAATGTTTTTATGAAAAGAACAGAGACTGAAGGAGAGGGTCTTTTTTTTTTTTTTTTTTAAAGGGCAGCTTGCATTTCAATCTGTGTTGCAGGCATGACATCAGTGTCTGTGTTGAGGCAGGAAAATCTTATCCCACTGCCACTGTCATAAAAGCAACACAATAATGAAATGACATCACAGCGGTCCAGTAATTAAACCAGCAGACTGCTGTCAGCTTTTTACTAGCTGTGTTCGATTGGCTGTGAGACTGTGAGTAACAGCGCAAAGACGAACGGGGAGTCAGTGAACGCACCCCCAAAAACAATAGGCAGACGTCTGAGGGGACTGGCTGAAATGAATGAATGAGTAAAATATGTATTTCTAATTCAGTATAAATACATTTCTTATTCACTTGCATTTACATTTGTGTCTGTCATCTTGTGATACATGCTTGTTATTGTCAGAATTGACCGCTGCTCAGTTTCTTCCACTAATTAACTGAGAGAAAAAAGTCTGGAAAGGAAAAATAAACCTAGATGAACTTTATTGAACCTTGAGGAGAAATCAGGTCAAGACAACAGCACAGGAAAAACTTGGAAGAAGAACCAAGAGCTGAAAAAGCACTAAATGACATAAGAATCTATATTAGGAAATATAGTAATAGGTGGAGTTTGCTTGTTACAAATAAAATTAGTAATCTAACTGCTAATAATCCACAGTTCTGTGCAAAAAGCTTGTGAACGATGTGCAAATGTGCAGCGTTTACTGTTAACGAATTAACACATTTATATTTAACAAAATAAAAGCTCTCTCAAAATTCACCTTTTTTGCATGTTCACACCTGCAGCAGGGCTTTGGGAGATGGCACGGCTTTGCTGTATCCAAAGGCTTTATTTTAATTAAAATTTACACACACACACACACACACACACACACACACACAGTTTTTACCAAGCAGCCATCTCTTGCTGACTCTGCGGCTCATGATAGAGACAGTAACACAGCATGTTAGTTTGTTGAATGACTGGTTGTGTGTGTGTGTGTGTGTGTGTGTGTGTGTGTGTGTGTGTGTTTGGGGGTGTGCAGATGACAGTTTAAGCCATCTAATCTGCCTGGCCTTCAGCCTGGTGTTAAACTGGAGGCTGCTCGGTGCAGGCAGATGAGTTTAATTATTACATCTCAGGGAAAAACTCATTAGCTCAGTGACCTGTGATGCAGCGAAGGCCAGCGTTGATACTCAGGCAGCGCGATGGCAGCGGCCGGCCTGACTGACACCGCCTGATGAATTAATCACAGTCGCTGCCTCTGCCGGGTCTCGCTGTCCGCTGACAGCTGCAGCGCTCGGTTTCCTCGTCCCTGTCCTGCTGATAAACCGTGTTCCAGTCTAAATAACATCGAGAGGGACGGAGTGGAAATGTTAAGACTGATGCACTTAGAAAAATCGTTGGCTTTGTCGTCTGGCTGATTTACGAGCGGAGACGTGTTTGCCGGTGTCGGTGTTGGTTGTGAAGTGTCTCGGAGTGGCGTGTCCCAGGTTTGTGCAGCTTTGTGTTGGAGCATCATTTGCATAAGAAAATGCAAATTGGTTCTTTCAAGTAGCCGCAGTTCCATTATGTTTTTACATAAATTGTCATTCGCTTTGCTTACATCAAAGAAAACCTGCATTGAAAAGTGTGGGCTGTGGAGGAGTTGAAACACTGAGCGGGGCTGTAAATAGAGGGTGTTAAACACTGCAGCCAGTAAGCAGCCTGATCTCACTGCGCCTCCCCCGGGGAGCAGCTCAGCGCGCCTGTTTACCATGTACAAGTTCTCCTAAGAACTTTTCCAACAACTCCATTTATGAGAACTTCAAAGAGTGTCCGGGCTCGCCGGAGGGACGAAGAATCTTCTATCAGTCTGCCTCGATCCGCCTCGGGCAGGAAACCCTCTCTTATCGCTGATGGATGGTGGATTTGATGCAAATACAGCAGCTGGAGGAAGAATGAGGAGATTCAGAGAACAAGGAAGCAGAGGAGAGCAAGGAGACGAGGGAGCGAGGAGCCGAGCAAGGATGCAAGGCAGGAAACATCCATGTCATCAACCCTGAACACTTTGCAAAGAAACAAAATCTCAGATGGAAGTAAACCTCACTGTGCTGCTGAATAACCTGACCGGGTTACAGAGGAAATATGCCGACGTGTCCTGAAGTGTAAAAGGATGTGATGAACAAGACATGGCAAGTGATGAGTGCTCAGTGAATAAAGAAGTAAATAAATAAAACGGAAATAATCACAATAAAATCAGCAAATAAAGTCAGTAAATACTGAAGGAGTGGAATGACAACTTTGGAAACGTAAAATTACAAAATAAGGATTTCAAAATGTCAGCATACACAAATTAGATTATACACAAAAAAGCAAAAACTAACAGCATGAGGAAAAACAATCAATTCTTATTTTTATTATGACCCAGGGTCATAACAATTATAGAAGAATATAATTTTGTGTAAGACTGTGGGGACTGCATACTTGTCGTATGTTTAAATGTTTCATAAATAGGCGACTGCCTGAAATACATCCCTTACAACAAAACAAATAAAAGATTGATAACAGAAAAACAGAATTTGTTTGCATGTAGATCTTCACTAAAAATATCTTTTGGTGGCTCGCCATCAATTGAATCCAATTTCCAGTGTGAACAGAAATGAACGAGGCGTTGTTGTCGTGCGCTCCCCTGCAGGGATCTGAACGCAAAGTTAGACTTTTTGAAATGAATCCATTCAGAGGTTAAATGCCTTCTAGAAAGAAGCCGCGGCCCTTTGGCCAAGGAGTGTGAAAAGTGAATCACTTCTTTTTGCCACATGACCAGACTTTTCCAGAGGTTTTGTTCAGATCCATTCATAACCTCCTGAAATAAACTGCAAACATACAAACAGACAGAAAGTGGTGAAAACACCAAGTTAAAATCTCTGCTCAGGATTCATGCAGTTCAAGTTGTTTTCTCCTGTGGGTTTTATCATCTCTGTGTCTGTTTTCTGTCTCTGCGCTGACAACCAGCATCGACACCATCATCTTCCAAACCAAAATAACATTAACAACACATTCACACAGTCGTGTCTCTGTTGCTGGTGGTTCACGCTGCGCCTGAAGCTTCATCGATCCGCTGCTGCGGCGACCGGAGCAGAGGTCACAGTCAGGTCACCACCATTAGAGATGAACCCGCTGCATTAATGAGGAGGAGGAGGGATGAAAGGTTTGCCAATTACTCTGCTCTGCTTTGTACTGCAAACAGCCTGGTGCTGTTAAAGAGCCAGCGCAGGAAGCTTCCCACTTCACTTCAACATGAGGAGTCACATGGTGCTCAGGGTTCAAAAAACATGAAGTCTCTTGTCAATTCTGCTGTTTTTATTTGACGAGTGTTCATTTTAAATGTTGAATGTCATTCTGAATGTAAAAAGTCATCACATCAGGCTGATCACTCAGTTCTGTGCAATCTAGAACATCCAGTCTGTGAAACTGTTTTTATTTAGTCAACCAAACGACAATTTAGATGTTTTTCAGCCTTTATTTTCTCAGGGGGTGACCCTCATTTACAATGATGCCGAGATTACAATAGACAGAAAGAAAACAAACCAAAAATAACAAAAACAAACAAACAAACAAACAAATAAATAATAATAATAGATTAGATATTTTTGAAGTTAGGCTTTATTTCTGACTTCTCCGCCTGCTTATATCAGTTAACACAACAGTTTTGCTGATTACATTAGTACTGAGAAACCCACTGCTAAAAATTGGGCTACAGTTGAACTACATGGGACAACTGAGGCATCTGCAAAGTAGTGCTGATAAAGATCCACCAAAGTTTTAAAGCGTTCAGTCTTCAGTCTGTTAGCCGTGCGGCTGCAGGTTGTGTCTCCTCTCATCTCTCCACCAGCTACAGTTCAAGTCACTGTGCTGCGCTTCACATATAAAGACAATTTTTACCAATCCCTGTGCTTGTGTTTGGTGAAACCACATACCAGCCGAGTTCACAGGCTTGACGCGCCATACACACATGGATAGTCGGCTCTAAACACGTCAGAAAATGCAGAAAACAGATTCTAGCCTCAAACAAAACACCAACATGGAAGGAATACGGTCAAAATCTGATTTTATTCATTAATATAAAAGCAATCGAGGCTAAAAACAAACAAGCACTAGTTAAAACGGTGGGAATGCCGTCCAAAATTAAAAGCTCTTACAAAAGTTCATTTCATTAACAGCTCACTCTCACAGCTCTCTGCAGTTCGGTCACCTCTCTCTAATACAGATCAAACAGCAGTCTGGTCTCAGGACCCGGGAGCAGGCGGCTCATGTGGCCTTCAGCTGAGAGCCGAGCTGATAAATATCAAACAGGTTTGATGTAAATCAAAGCGCCTCTGACTGCACCGGTCTGACTCTCAGTTTTCTTGGCAGATTCTCACTCGGCTCGGCCCTCAGCTGAGAAAACCCCCCGAGAGGCTGAAATTTACGTTGATAACGCTGCGATGTGGGGTCGCCCTTCAGTTGAGTCTGTCTTGGCTTTGAGAGATGATGGGTGGCTATATGATGTCACTGTCATCTGTCATCTGGCGTTTAATGGGACTTTTTTATGTAGAAAACTAGGTAAAAGTCTCTGGTCGACTTTATGATTTGTTTACAGATCAAAATGGATATGTAGTATTCAAAAAATTACTATTATAATGACATATTGCATTACCATCATGACTAAACCACAATTAATTGACTGCTACTATGATTTTTTTTAATGTAACATATTTGTATAAAACAAAAATCTGTTCATGCATCTGTGAGTAAAGGATATTGTGCCGTTGAACAGAATGGCGTCCATTGTGAGCAACATTTTTCTTTAATCGTATCGGCATAATAAATATAAAGTTCTGCACAGGAGCATAATGGGAATAAAATCCTGCACAATCCAACCTCAGAAAAGTGTGTTTCATACCCTCACAAAGCACGGTCACGCTTCTGAAGATCCACAGGAATTGGATTTCATGGGTGAGATAAAGAGGAGCTGGCTGTAAGGTTTCGCTCTCGGGGCTTAGCACTTCTTGTTAAGGATGCGACCGGAGGAGGGGAAGAGTCTGAAGAAAAGCCTCGAGACGGTCAGAGGGAGCACAGATTAGAAAACTCCAGAGAGATGTTTCTCAGACAGATGTTGGATCGGTTTGTGGGTTTTGGGCTGAAACAGAACAAGATTTGTAGAGCGTTGACTTTCTAAATGCTATATATAACCCTCAGTGGATTTTCCAAGGTTTAAATAAAGGTTGATGATGATGATGATGATGATGAAATATCCAGATGGAGGGGGGAGGGGGATCATCTCAAGTTTAATGTCCAATATCTAAATTCTAAAGAAATCAAACTGTAAGAGTGTTGTTTTGTCAACAGACAAAATACCACTCTATCATAAAAAAATAAATAAATCATAATATATCATGAATAAATAGCAATCACTGAGTCAACCAGAGACTTACATTACCTACTATCCTATAAAAAAGTCCCATAATTTTTTTGATTTTGTTCTCTCAGTGATTTCATAGTGTGTGTGTTTCAGATGGTGAATGTCTCAGTTTATTATGGAGGTTGTTGGATGCTGCTGGTTGTTGGTTTGTCCTGTCCTGCCCTACTGATTTTTATCACAACCATAAACACAAACACAACCCTTTTTATTTTTTTCAGAAACAGCTGCTCTAAAGTAAAATGATCACAGACTTCAACATGCACTTTGTACATTTTCTCCATTCAGTTTTACTTCCTGCTCTTGTCCTGAGTGATTTACAGTGAGGTCAACAGGATGAGCATCAATAGCTGGGATCATCACCATTACTAGCAGCCAATAGAAAGGAGGTCAAAGGTCAGAGGTCACTGCACCCAATAGACAGAACAAACTATTCCTGTGTCTCTAAATTGACCGTGTGTATTCGAGAAGTGCCGGGAAAGTGCTGTTTTTTCCATACTGCGCCTTAAGGGCTTTCACAAATAAACCAGAGTATTATGTGCTGTGGCTTTCACTCTGCTAGCAGGATTTATCTTTCATTTGGTTTAAACTTTCATAGCAAATAGACTGAACCTACCATCCAGCAACACAGACGACGGAGAGAATGCAGCCTCTATTTTCTGCCTTTCCGGGGAAATGATCACAGCTGAGGACAGCAGTGGAAAGGATTTTTTTTTTCTGTTTGTAAAATAAATATCTGTGTCTTGCCATCAAATCATCCAGATTGTACAACAAAGACAAATCCTCATGACCTTTAAATCCTAATCATCCAAGATGTCTTTGTCTGACAGTGTGTGTCCTGAGGTGACTGGGCCGGGTCAGCAGGAAGCTGAAATGGTGATGAACCAGGATCCAGCGATACATTATTTTGTCACCCAGTCATGATTACTTATATATAATATGGCCTTTGGATGCTTAGGTTTAGGTAGTACCAGGGATGTGCAAGAACAAGGGCATTTTATACTACAAACACTACTATTCGCATGAAGTGACAGTGCTTTTCCAGCAGGAAGCAAAAGACACTCAAATGGGAAGAAAGCACAGGCTCCAGGAAATGTCAGCTGTGTTTTGGTTCTTAATATGTTTGAAATCAACTTGGGCATTATTTTTGTCTCTGCATGCACTTCCTCATTTGAGTCTCTAGCACTCGGTGCATTTTAAATGAGCGAAGGCAGAAGTTGTTTAAAAAATCAGTTAAAGAATCGGCAAGGGAATTTCCACTGGCGATGGACTGAATCGCCCATGCATTTGTCATTGCCCGACCCTGTGAATTGGTCTGCAGGGGCGTTTGGTGGTTCAGCCCTGGGCTCCGTGTGCTGCAGTAATCCAGGGAGGGTTAGGATAAAGCCTGGCCTCACCTCCCTCGCTGCCTCCTCCCAGATCAGATGGGATTAAGACGGAAGCTAAGGAGCTCCGGGAGAAGGCAGCAATCGGGAACGCAGGCTGAGGAGAGCAGGGACGCAGCGAGACAGGTGGACGTTCTTGCAGGAAGAGAAGCCAGGGGACGAAAGGAAATAGAGGAAAGGTGAGCTGACTGAAGACAGCAGGGCTAAATGTTAATGTTGTTGTACCGGAGCTGTGAGGAACAGAGTTTGGAGCTAACTGAGCAAGGTGCAAAACAAAGTAGATCCAGTGCTTCAGGGATTCCAGTCTCTAACATTAGGGCTTTCTTTAGCGATGGTGTGATGATGGTCTAAAGCTTGCAGCACACCAAGCAACTATTAATCTAGTCAAGAATTCATTAAGAAATTGACCATTTATTCCAAATGGTAATACAGTTTTATTTGGAGCTCAAGACAAGGCTCTGCTCTTTGAGGGATCTGCTCAAGGAATCCTCGCAGCATGAGGGACTCTGCTGGCAGCAATAATCCTCAGTATTGTGAATCATATGAACCGTAGCAGACAGGATTCAGAGATAGCAGCCGGCACAGTAAACATGCATGAACATATAAATCTAGAAATGCTTGAAAATAAGCAGGATGGTGTCGGGGTGGTGGAGGGATCCGTTGCAACAACTGGCATGAAGATCAGCAGAGTGAGGATGGGAACTGACCGCTGTGAGCAGTCCTGTGAATATTACTGCTAAATTACTGATATTCTATGTCTGTCTTGAAGTAAATCATCTCTGCTCTTGTGTCCTCCATGATGTGTTTGACGTCAAATCTAATACAACCGTACAATTAAACAAAAAAGGAGTGCTGAGGAAAGAAGACTGATAAAATTCCAGGAAGTTTATTTGCTAACCACAAAATATTTAGGATTCTTCAGATTGTGACTAGGATGTTAGAACAAATGGGAAGCTCAAGATTCATTGGAGGAATGACACATTTGGTCCAAAGTAACCAGCAGTAACCAGCAGTAAAATCCATAGTACAATAACATACCAGAACATAGAGGCAATAGTACAGAGCCGGTTGAAACAGTTGGGACAATGAACAGTTTTGGGCCTTAATTGATGGTCCAACCTCAAGCGCACAGTCAGGCTCAAACTGTAAAGATGTTCCTGGTTCTTCAGTCCTTCTCATATTCTTAAGGTGCTTTCTGTTCTTGCCCTCTTGAAAAGACAGTTCTCTCCAAGACAACCGTGGAAAAACATGATCCACAAAAAACAAGCATCAACGTGGCGTTCTTGGTATTGAAAATCACCTTCTGTCTTGAGACAATTTTGGCATGGAAATCTGCCAGGAATCTGTGACTGTTTGTAAAATGATGCTGTTGTGAATGTGATGGTGTTCCAGTGCATCTGCTGCATTGCTGTGTATCTCTGTGTGTTACTGGTCATGCTGTGGTGGCTGGTTCAGACTGGGGTGACGCTGACCCTCTCTCTCTCTCAGCAGGCCATGCTGTGCTGATGCTGGAGTAACAGAGCCAACAGTGGAACTATGTGTTGAGGATTTTACCTTGGACTATTCCCACCTGGAGCTTTGCTGATATTCCTCTCCAGCTGTCAGAGGAAGAAACGTGTTGTGACCATGGGGAGGAAGAAGATCCAGATCACCAGGATCCTGGATGAGAGGAACCGACAGGTCAGTTTCTTTGTCCTTCTTCATGGTGTTCAACATGCTGGTTGTTTGGATGATGCTTTATTCCAAAGTCACTCATATACAGCACAATGCCAGAATAAACTTAAATTCCTAGATTATCAACATTATGAGCAACCAGCTGTCAGGAGGTCAAGGGCCAAAAGTCACAGACAATAAGATGGAATAAATGTCCCTGTTACCTTCAGATGACCACGGATGATAAAGAAGTGTTTAGAAAGAAAGGTAGAGATGATTTTTTAAATCTCTGATAAGAACATATTAGATCAAGTAGAGGAGGTACGTGCAGGAGAGAATTATTCCTGAAGAGACAAGTTATGACAGAAGATAGTCTGATTACACCTCTCTGGGTGAAGGACAGTGAATGTAAGCAGGCTGTGTGCTCCTTCTCCCTCACACTGATCTGTTTGGCATTTCTCTGTCGTCCACACACATCCATACTGTAATATATATCTTTGCTGTTGCAAAAAAGAACTGAAGCTGCAATTTTGGTTTTACGTTTTCTTACTTTAATGCAAAGTTTCCATAGTCATTGATGTGTTTAGTGAGTTTTTATGACGTTTGGCAGCTCTTGAGTCCCGTTAAAACCCAACCATATATTTTAAATATGCACAGATCTCAATGAAACAAGCTTTCTTTTCTCTCCTGAAAATCTGTCTTTTGCACTAGTTTTTACCCAACCGTGGCCAATACACTGATATACTGTAAAACTAGACAGTGTGAGTTTTCCTAGGATTTGGAATAAAGACACTTCACAGAAAGTCTGTATCTGCTTAAGATCTTCCACAACAACTTCACTGTAGGCGGATTTAGTTTGTTCTGATTGTTAAGACATGTTTGTCTAGTTGTTGTTTTATGGTTCAAAGTGTCTACATGCCTGCTGGCTCTTCCTCAGCCGGACCTGCTGTAGTTTGGTGAGGCCGAGTGTCTTCAGGGGGTGAGCAGAAACTTGGTGTGGGGCGTCATCAAAAAGTGGAAAAATCTGCCAGAAATGAGATAATCCCACTTGTTTCCAATGCAATTTCACTTTTTCAGATTTAAAGGAATACTCCAACATTTTGGGCAATATTCCCTTTTGCCAACTTACCCAGACTGAGACAACATGTTCGATACCATTTTCACCTCTGTACATCCACTGCTTTGGTTCCTACGGCTAGCATTTTGTGTTTGCTTCGAGTAAAGACTTGAAGTCTATAGGAGTCACCATGTGTATTTGAAATGCATGTCTTGGAATGAAAAAAAACAAAAACAAAAACAAAAATGAGGGTCGTTTTAGAGGAAGTTATATGGTAGGAACTATAACGCTGAACATTTATATTCATCGGTTATAGCTTCTACCATCTAACTTCATCTAACTTCTCCTAACTTCTCCTAAAACAACTTGTTTAAAAAAAAAAAAAAACAAGACGTGTATTTCAAATACAGAGTTGCTTTAAGGTTTATTTTATCACTGTAGACTTTAAGTCTTTATGCTAAGCTAACATGAAATGCTAGCCATCAGAACTGAACCAGCGGACGTACATCTTAAAAACATCTTATCTTAAAAAAAAACAAGATTTCAGAGATGAGACTTAATGATTGGTTAAGATTTGTTGAGATTTTTTGCTGTGCATGTGAAAGGAGATGGAAACTGGCAGGATGTCACACTCGAAAAACTAAAAATTCATTGCGTTTCTTCCAAGTTCCAAAGGACCTGTTAAGAATAAGAATAAAAACATAATCAGAAACCTTTAGGGTTTCTTATTAGTTAAACAAAGATGGGTTTTATAAAAGATGAGTTTCATAGTTTTATAGAAAGACCATATGTTGGGGCCCCAGGGGCCCCGATGGTCAGTACAGCGCATACCACGTACCACTAAGGCTAAGTCCTTATTGCAGTGGCCTGAGATTAATTCCGCTCTGGGCCCCTTGCAGGATGTCATCTCTTCTTTCTGCCCTGTCTTTGCTGTCTCTCTACATAGATCAAAAGTCAAAAGAAAAACCCACACACTGTCTAACTTGCAATAATGCATTTATATTTTGCAACATTTCAGCACTAGACCTTCATTAGACAAATCATTAACCTGATGGTCTAGCACCGAAATGTGGATGGATGGATTATTCCACGTCAGACATTGTGCCAGAGTCTTCTTCTAACTTTGTTGGAGGTTTGTGGAAGTACCAGCAGGTTCATGAGTCCTTTGCAAAGAGGTTCCTCAGGGAACTGTCTGCGCTTCCCTTCGGTTGCAATCTAAACAGCTCCCAAAGGTTCCTTGAAGCCCTGTTACTTTTGACAGTGCAGCGGTCACAGCTGGTGGCGAGGGCAGTAAT
>OMKZ01056361.1:6372-39815 GCA_900302535.1 Neoniphon sammara
ATTTGTCTCTCCTTCCCAGTCCAAAAAAAAAAAAAAAATTCCACAGAACTTGAAATCAAGCTCTGTGCTCCTGCCATGCATCTCTTAGTAGACATAAATACATTCCACATGATTCCCAAGAAACAGTATACCTTATTCATTCATTAAATTTATTGATACAGAAGTGTGTATCTTCTGTGAAGTGTGAAATCCTCTTTTGTTTGTCTCAGTGCCCAACATGATCATGCAATTGATAATTCCAGTGAAATACATCCACAAAAGAAAAAGACCATTGTTGCACATACATTTGAACAGCTCCATATCATAACCAACATTTTTTTTGGCAGCTGTTAATCCACAAAATAATATATATTTTTTGGATAACTATTCAATATTAGCGAATAATCATTTGACAATATGACGTTAGGAAGACAGAAGACAAATAATAATGATGAATAAATAAATAAACAAATAAATAAAGGTACGAACATTACGTTTCAAAGTGTTTGCAGATCACAGTCAGTGATAGCTATACTAAGTGGGTACTCCAAAAATACCTTATTAGGCCCTACTCAAGATGTGTGTATACTCCGTGTACAACTTTGATTATACTTCTGAATATGCATGACTGTTGGCAAACCAATTTCCCTCTGCAATAAATAAAGTTTTATCTTATTGTCCCATCTACTATTGCTGTACTCGAATAAGGATAAAAAATCTTCAGTACTAATGTGGAAGAGATGCAGTGTGTGAGGAGGCCGTATGAGGACTTATCAAAAGTGTATAAAAGAAATATTTCTGTTTGATGCTCACCAATACAGGTCCGCCCATCAGCGTGTATACGGAAGCCTTCGCTGCATTCACAGTAATAAGAGCCTGGTGTGTTGACACACATCTGCTGGCATCCTCCATTGAGAACCTCGCACTCATTCACATCTGAGCACACATACAAACATTCACCCATACACACAAAAAATACACATATTCACATAAGAAAAAGAAACCATCCATGTACATTACATAATATTGTCTTTATGTAATAAAAAAATACTTCCATTTCCATAAAAGGCAAGAGTGTACAATAACAACAACCACTTAAGCAGCCATTAAAATGTCAAAAGACTCATTAGGAATGTCTGTATGCTCCTTACTGTGTGAAAGGGCAAATTTACAGGCATGCTAGTAATGGCCATGTCACAATTAGAAAGGCTATAAAATGGCCTCTCGACTCAAGTTGTCTTTTGTGTTAAATCATCTCCATAGAGTCTGGCTGGGCAACAACACAGACAGCAGTTTGGTCAGTGTGGTAAAATAACGGTTTAATGAGAAGCCGAATGAAAGCTGAAATTGAGCGGACTTATTTATTACATCTTTTATGGAGACTCACATCCAGCTTTGAGATGGTCCAACTGAACATTCCATTTGCATTGACCAACCAACTTAAGGACAGTGAAAACACACTTTTTCTAGCATCGGCAACAGATGTGAATGAACTGAAGAATACTTTTTCATGATTCATGACTACCTTGGACAAATTCTGAAGATTTTGGCCAGATCTCAAATCTGGCTGAGTTTCTTCTGTGTGTGACTGGTTCCAGAAATCATGTAGTGTGCATTTACAAGGCCCATTCCCACCATTGCCCAAGGAAACGCAATTAAAATATAGTGACATTTTTGCTTCTTATATTTATATTCATGATAATGGGGTGGTTTGGTGATTAACAAGCCCATGCTATGATCCCACAGTGTCGGTCTTAGAAAACATGACTTTGAGCAAGACACTGACTCCCTACCTGCAAGATGGACACAACTCCATGGTGCTACTGTACTGTGACCGTGCTAAATAAATACATACATTTATGTCTGTCTCGATGACATGTATATGCACTGAAGTGTTGATAGTTGAATGTTTGTAATTCCATAAAAATATTCAATCAACACAATTTTGCAGTCCGTCTCCTCTCTGTACAGCAGTCCGTGTTCCAGAGAGGCAGAAGCAAGACAAGAGGAAAACATACCTGAGCCACTCCATCCAAGGACAATCAGGCTTTATTACACATCTGGAAAACACATCACATTTCCCTTTAACCTCCTCCCAGCTGTCCTCTCTAACTCACAGACGTTCTGCTGCTTGCACTTGGTGGTGACAGAGGGGGAGTGTGCAGGGAGGGCAAAATACAAGTTGAATATTTTTTTTAATATATATTGGGAGTGAAAAGCTCTCAGAACATTTGGTTCAGCTTACTGAAGCATGCAACGCTTCCACATTTGAAGTTCCTCAGCGGACAAAGCACTTCCCATGTAATGCAAATGTCGAATGTGTGTGTGTGTGAGTGTGTGTGTGTGTGTGTGTGTGTGTCTTTGTCTGTGTGCATGTGTGTGAACGTGTGAAAGGCACTGCACCATGAACAAGCCACCACACTTGCAGCCTCTCTCTGCACTCTCACCTCTTCAGATTGGTCTCTAACAGACCCGTGGGAACAGCGCTCTCCAAAATGATCTCAATACTATTTCAATTAGCATGCCTCCAATAACAAGCACTAAGTGGGGTGGGTGGAAGGGGGTCAGAGTGGAGGCCTTTCGCAAGTAAAAGAACCCTTTTCATAGCCCATGCATATATTACCGTGATCAGGTTAAAGGAGTTAAAATCCATCGGCCCAATTCATTTGGACATCTGCCTGAGTGAAACATGGAATCACAGATGACCAAGGACTTTCCCATCATTGTGAATGCTTACCCACTGGTAACTATTGTAGAGGATGCCTGAGACGCCAGATAATAGGTGCAGGGGAGGTTTTTCAAGGTTAATATTGGTCTGCTAGTGTGAGAGGATTACAATGGAACACACGCTGGTTGCATGTCACCATTGAGTGATGTTGTTGTTGGTACTAGGGCTGGGAGAGCTGGTGTTAAGAGGTTGGGAGCATGTGGTCTGAGTGGTATCGTGTGACACCGTCTGGCTCTGAGCTGAGCTGCTGAGCTAGCATCCAAACCAAAGACCAAACATTTGGGAACACCACTTAGTATCGCTGCAGAAAGCTATCAAGTAGTGGTCTTTAGAATGACTAGTACAAGAATGCAGTAAAAAAACAAAGACGGTGCTCTTTTGAGACAGCAAAAGTTTCAAGCTTTTATTTTTAATCGTCAATCTGCAAAGTTAAAACTGACCAATGAATCTCAACTCAACCGAGTCTTTGTCAAGATGTCTTAAGTCTCGTTTTCACAACAGAATGCCTCAGACCCTCTTTGGATTTTAATACATCCTGGTAGATTAATATATTTTGAACAAAAATACACAAGTGTTACTTAATTATTCCCCCAAAATGACAGTGTCAGGGATATCAATAAAGTTATCTGAATCTGAATGAATTGTGGATTTGCCAGTCCACAGATCCTGACTGTGAGTACGATATCTTGAACACCTTTGATTTGAACCTTTTTGCTGTGCACATTCGTGACTCCCAGAGGAAGAACCCTACTGAGTCTGGTGACCTCATGACCTTTGCTCTAGTGCCACTGTCAGGCCAAATTTGTCGTTACGGGGATATACCTCGCTGTTGTTCACCCACAGCACGTGTCTGGTTTATTTTGCGTTGCAAGATGCACATCCAGTTTTGAGATTGCTTAAGCATCTGGTCTGATAAATCAAGTTCTCTTCACATGTATTTATATTTTCACTTAAATCAGGGTTGATAAAAGCAGTGCAGAGAGCCAACTCAGTGGACCCCAAGCTGTCCCCGCAGTTTCCAGAAAGGGATACTAGCTCTGAGTGTTCCAGACAAATCAAAAAAAAAAAATTATTGAGTTTAAAACCAATCTTGTGGTATGTCCCCATAAAGAAGACCACACACAGATTTCACACAGAAACCAGCAAAAATAAATAAATAAATAGATAATAAAGAAAGAAAGAAAAAAAGAAGTTCACAGTTGCTGAAGTTACTTCCGTTTGTCTTCTCCAGTGGCCAATTCTCAGACCCTAAATTATTACAGAGTGACAATATGCTGTGCCAGGGGGTTAAAGATCAGGGGCACCTGTTCACACCTGTAGCTCTGCAGAACAAATGGGCCTCTGCACCCACCACTAGCTCAGCATGTTTCTGTCTGTCCAGACGAGACAGAGTCGACCCACAGCCCCAGTCGCTGAGGAAGACCGCTGTCTAAGAGGTTATTAGAAACCTGTGCTGCCTGTGTGGTCAGCTCAGCTGCTCTACAGCCTCGACTAGAAAGTTCAAATTCAGCAAATCAGTCTAGGCTAGAGCATTTGAATTTAGAGGCCTTTGACTACTAAACATTACTTCCAGCCCTACTTATTTTTTTGTATTCGTCGAAATAAAATACTTCTGCAACAAATCTGCAACATGCTGATGTTGAACATATTCAAAGATAAAGGTGATTCTGAGAAAAAAAATATGAAAAACCTTAACATAATGCAGCAAGCTCCAGCTGACTGAAAGTCTGCAGGGATGCCAGGTTATTTACAGTTTATTAAAAATAAACAACCTCTCTGTGTTGGTGCGGTCCAGCTACATCCAGATGTCTATCTTACCTCGACAGGCCTTGCCGTCTGGCCCCAGTCTACTGCCCTCAGGACACTTGCAGTAGTAGCTGCCAATGGTGTTGCAACAGTACCCCTCACAGCCGCCTTCGTTCATCTCACATTCATTAACATCTGGAAGAAAAAGACACAAAGGCCAGTTTTATCATAATAATGTTCAGTCAGTATAGCAGGTCAACCAGATCAATTCTGAAGACAAAGTTTTCTCGCCTCTTATACTGTTTGGGTCAGAAAGGCAGTTTCCAAAACTTTTACCGAGTTTCTTTTCCCTTCTCACTTTGTAGATAATGACACAGCTGTCTCATAAGACTTTCTCTGGGACAGAGGTGCTTTGATGTCAGCAAACTCCCAGAGATAAAAACCAAGCTGCCAATTTATAGGGACCAGCGTACTGCTGAAGAGAACAATAAGAAACAGGAGAATTTGACTTGCATCTTCCCACATGTTGAGGTTAACCAACCGTGCTCATGGATCGAGATTCAGAAAACCTTATATCCAGACCAAAACAATCTAAAGAAAATCTTTGTTACCCCAACAGATGCCAATACTTAAACACAGTCATTAGCTTGCATCTCAATCTAAACAGCTATTTCCAATTAGCCCTTCTATGTTGACCCACTCTGAGAAGCATGAGAACAGTTTTCATGCTCTTCCATTTCTACCATTTTCCTTCTTCCCTCCTACAGTGAAATGGTTTCCAGCTTGGTTCCTTGTTTACCCCTTGTACTCCAACAATAACCCCGCAGGCTCCTTCTTCTGGTATTGTATAATGATTCCTATCCATTCTCTTTAAGAATGAGGTTGTGCATCACCACCAAAGAATGTCTTTAAAGATATTTTACTATTCTATACGTTGAGCAGCGCAACACACTGCTAATAAGAGCAGGCTGGGATACAACACAGCAGAATATACTACATGTGTTATTTTCATATGAGCGTGATCAGTGTTTACTTTGATATTAACTTGATCAGTGAGTAAAGATTTGTAACAGGCAAGGACTAAAATGTTTGCTTCATGTCACTGTTGATTTCTGCATAATGTCAAAGGAGTTTTGGAAAGAATTTTTTTGCTTTCTTCTTTCATATTTGCAGCAGTCATACTCAAGCAGATAAGATAAATAATGAGGTTTACTGTGGGGCTAAACAGAATTTTCTGCTCTTATGTGCAACATATGAAGAAATGAAATGAGAGACTGTTTTCTGATGACAAAGCATACATAAAATCTGCTGATCTTGAATGCCTAATGCCTTCAAATGACAAATGTTTGGTGAAAGCAGTGGGCCTAGCTGTTTCTGTCAATGGGTGAAGCATGGCACTGACAATGTAAGACTTAGGGGTTCAATTCCTACTATAGTGCTACCCATGCAATAAATAAATAAATAAATAAATAAATAAGTTAAAAATAAATAAATAAATTACATGTGTACCCATGATGTTCCAAGGCACTTTTGAATGGCATCACAAAAGGTATACAGACATATGCAGAAATATTTGTGATATTCCTATGTATTGTATGTCTAAAGATCTTTGTATGGTAGGATGACTTGAACTGCTGTTGCTAATTCAAGTCCAAGTGGTGGCAATGTGGCCAAACGGTTTCAGAGATGACAGATCATTCTGCATTTGTTTTTTTTTGTTTTTGTTTTTTTTTTTTGTCTTTTTTTAAACAGGATCCCTCCTGAATAACTCTCTGATAAACCTTGAGCCTGTCAGCGCTGCATTTCCATATCCAAGTGATGGAAAGGGAAATTCATACCAACTCTGGGGGAGAGGGTGCTGTTTGTCAAGGAGGAAGAGTACAGTAAAAGAAGGGAAAGCGAAAGCCATTTAATATTTTGTCCCCGTCTGTTAAAATATTTAATATGACCCCTTAGTTGTTGTTAGCATGAGCCAAAAGTTTGTTTACCTTTGAATGACAGGAAATTTCAGAAACAGAACTTGCAAAAACAATTTGTACAACCCTTCTCCTTCCTCCAAGCCAATGTTGTTCCTTAGAGAAATAGAGAAACAGAGAGGAAAACAGAAATAGAGAGGAGGAGAGGGAGAGCAGTAGGGGATCATGCTTTAATAAGCTGTTTGGCAACTTGTTTGCATAGATTGAGAGCATATGACAAATCACTGTCTCCCTATAGGATCATGGTGCATTATACTACTGGCCACGCAGTGCAGTCTAACCACAACTGCCTTTGGCTCATTTCTGATGCACAAGGAAGTACACCTGATCATTACCAAGCTTGTAATTACAATTTTCAGCATTTGTTTGGGTCTTGTGAGCGCAATAGTCACAGCAAGCAACCAAGTCCCACTGCTTAAATCCCCTGGTGTTCAGGTATTTATGATAAGGTCAATGTAAAGCACATATGGTGCAGCTAAATGCACTGCCAAAAAGCATAAGACAGCATAGCTATGCTCCAAAGCCTTCTCATGAAAAGCTGAAAACCATTTCTGGTTTAGGTTGTAACATCCTAGATGAGGCTCAGGGCATTGCCAAGACTCTCCAGGTAGAGTTTACAACCTTCTCTACCCTGTATTTTATCTACTTTTCTAGGCAAGAGTAGGAAAGATGCTGATGAAAGAAGGACAACTTAGTCAGCGTAATAAACAGACATTTGTATGACATAACATCGGGCTCTGGTGGTCAGATAAAATCAAAGGTGATGGGTTTGTATACAGGTCTGTAGTAAAATATGGACAAACTCTCAGTTTGATGGCAGCACTGAATTCCACAGACAGGGAGAGACCATGAAAACCCTCGAGGGGAAGATTGTACCAATGTGAGACACATCATCAACATGCTGGTCTCTTCAGATTAGCTCATGACTTAAAAGTGCTAAAGAGCATGCACATCATAGGATTAACACAGAATTGATGGGATTGAAGGGATTTTCCTCATGTTTTCACAGGGGAAGAGATTGGAATGCATTTTAACACTATGAGTGAAAGACAGAAAAACAAGCAAGGAATTTGTGATAAGCTGTGATGAGCTACCCAGGATTAGAAACTAGGATCTCTGGCATCACCAGCCTAAGCTTTAGCATCTGAGCTAAACTTAAAGTGATGTTGAAATCAGGCTCACCGCATCTTTAATAGTTGTATGCCGCAATGGCACATGCACTGGAAAGTTTTATTTTTTTTATTATTATTTTTTTTTTTATATTTGGGGCTGACCAAGCACCGTTGGTTGCAGCTAAACAACAACAGCAGTGGAAGTAAACAAAAATACGACACAAAGAGCATAAATGTGTCTGCAGTAATTAAGGGGAAATAATAGTTTGTTTGGTGTATGGTAACAGTAACCTAGAGCACAGCAGGTCAACGAGAGGGATTATGCATTTGAAACTTTGTCAAAAGAGAACCACATTGCCTTCAGCGTGGATTGGGGGTTAGACACAAGGAAAGTTACACTATCAACACAGTCATAAAAAAATACTGATCATAATTTGGATTATGCCTGTAGGATCTGTAGGATTCTGCAGGACCTCAGAAACCAAGGATGGGTCGCCGTACTTTAATATCAGGCCACACCCACACTTGGTTTCTAAGGACAAGCAGGTTATCAGGGTCATCTGGAGAGACAAATTTTGTTTTAGGATTTTCTGTGGAAGCCAGTGGAGGCAACAGATAACGCTAATCTTATGGCTAGGGTTTCTCCTCTCTCTCTCTCTCTCTTTTTAAATCTACAATCAATCTCCCAGCATAGAGGTAATGTGAGGAATCCAGAATCTCTCATGTGACAAACTCTTGTGTGAGACTAGCAAAGAGGTAACAAATGCGGTTTGGGATTGGTCACTGCTAAAATAATAGTAAGGAGACACTGGTTTTTCCACCCCTCACTGCCCTGTCCTGGCCTATAGGCCTGTCCTCTTGGCCTGTGCTGCCCTGACTTCTGCTCATATAGTCCAGCGTTCAGCACATTCCTCTTCTCTTGGGGGGTATCTCAGGACCCCTTACCTATCTCTCCTGCACTCTCTCTCTCTCTCTCTCTTGCTCTCTCTCTCTCTCTCTCTCTCACACACACACACACACACAACCCTGCTCTGCACTTTTCATTAACTCATAGAGAGTTGACATGGGCCCTTGACCCCAAGGCCCTGCCCTCTTACACATGCCCACTTTGATCCCTCAGCCCCTGGGACTCCTAATGAGCTCTCCATATCAGCTAAAGCTCATTTGCCATCATCATCAAGAAGCCAAGCAAAGAAAGACACCATGGCTGGAGACAGCTCTATTCAGTCACTGGCAAGACCTGTTAAAAAAGTTTCATATAGGATGGCGTTAACAAGGCAGGAAGTCATGCATTGTCCACAAAGTGAATCATCATTCCCGGCATGGCATCAGGGTTGTTTCTTTCCAGCCAAGCTGCAATTCCAGAACTTATTTTTGCAAGAAAATTAATAAACGTAACCTTTATTTTAACTCTAACCTCAAAGGAAACCTTATGCCCAGCCCAAACCTCAAATAGAGACAAAAATCCACATATCTTTGTGATCAATTTTCAGAATTTAGCTATTTTGACTTTGTGGCTTGGCCTTTACATGAGAATCATCAGTCATGCTCTGCATCTCTGGCTTAAACTGACAATCACCAAATTCTGCATATAATGCCAGGGTCAAATGAATGTTTTTCCTTAAGCGGGAGAACAGATGACTTGTTAGTAAGATGAGTCTCAAACCAAACCCTCAAGAAAAGATTGAATTGTAGAATTTATCATCATTTGAGAGACGTTTGGGATTGGGCTGTGAGGATAGAATGAAATTTAAGTAGTTTTACTAAACAGAGCGGCCTACAGTGCATGCAGCCAAAGAAAGAACACCCAAGTGGTTTGTACAACAAGCAGTATGAGGGAGGTGAAGGGAGGATTTGATTAGTAATTATCACTTTTCTGTGGAACTATAACTACATGATGAAACTGCAAAATGAAAATTTTAGGGAAACATGCAGATGATTGCTGACTCAGGTCTAATCCCAACAAAATAATGTAACCAAATCTAAGTATTGATGGGCTTTGTAATGCACGGTATAACTTGCCAAATGATGGATAAGGTGTTGGTTAAAAAAATAAAAATATATCCCCATGTATGTACTGCTGTGGAAACCGTCTATCAAGTAAACCTTGACCCATTTGTTGCTTTGTAGAAGCCAATAATAGGGTAGATTTTTATGGAGTCGAGCAGCTTGTCTAAATTAGATCTTACCAAAGCCATTCATCTGAAATTAACTTTGGCTTTTATTATGGAAGCATGGGGAAGGTGGAATGCTGTGTAAGCGCAAAGAAGATAAGATAAAGAAAATATGATTTAGCCATGATTTAACCTGCACAGAACAGATTTACTGGTAATTAAAAATAAATCACCTGTTTGGAAACAGTAGCAACTAGAAGAGTGCACTCAGTAGAGTGCAGATCTGTGTGCGTGGGGACACAATGTCTATATAAAGTAGATAGTTATTATTGCTTTGTGCCACAACTCGTTATAGAGAGGGTGAGAGGGGTTTTTCATGATGGCTTTGATTTTGACCCTCGTCCAAAAACCCGAGAAGATTAGCAAATTAGTCCGCTGACGTGTGAAACACATGATGGCTGTTTCACACTTCATTTTTTACAGTTGTCAAGCATCAGGCTTTTTAGCCTATTTAACCCCTGCTTGTTGACAGATTACATCGGCCTCTGACTCATTTTACAGTACTGTTTTCCCGTGTGACCCAGAGAGCACCAATGGTCGACCAAGCTAGACAGTGAATGGAGTGAAGGAGCGGAGGCGGCGAGAACAAATGTTTTTCAAAGTTTTTAAATCACTGCAACCACAAGAGGTTCTTCCTCATACAGAGATAACTGTGCACAAAAAAGAATGATAGGCTGATAGGCCTATCATCCTTTTGTGAGATTAGCTGCTGGCAGACACACAGACACACCTGACCAAATGCATAATCCCCTGGCAGAGATAATTATTCTAGGTTATCTGATGTTAGGCTGTGTAGTTAGACTCAGTGCTACCTGGCACTGGAAACTGACAATTTAGCTGGTAAACCAGCAGTTAGCCTTCATTAAGACTTAAGTTTGCACTTAACCTTCATTAATATCCTGTCCTAATATATAAAAATTTGAAAATCTACTGCATATTTTTAAATATTAAACTATTTTTTGGTTATAATGGTTGGTGCTTCCTTTTTATAAACACTGCACCTCATGCATAAAATTGGCTCTCAGCTCTTCCCTGTAAACCATGCTCTTGAGTGACTTCTTGTCCAGTTAATTCATGACATCTTGCAATACCTTGACCTCTAAACAGCCCTTTGTTATTTCCCAGAAGCCAGAGAGAATCACGTTAACTGTGAGCTATACAACAGTGGAGACTTAAGGTTTTTATTTATGGAAGCCATCCTGACAGATTTTGAATCTGATCAACATTGGTCTTGGCATTAAGATCACCATTTCTGCCCTGGTTCATCTGTCATACATTAGGATATATTATAATGGCCACCCACATCTATACAGTGAACACACAAATGTACAGAAATAAAGACAGACAGGGACACACATCCACCCGCCCACACACAGTTATTTCTATAAAGCACCACAGACCAGACTGAGGTTACACACTCCCCCAAGATAAAAAGACCGAAAAGACAAAATATAGCATTATCAAAACAAGTCATGGCCCTTTTCCTAATGCAGCTAAACAGCACAATCATCTTTATTCCCATAACCCTAACCCATAATGAATAAAATATGTGTTAAGGTGCTTTTGAGAAACTTTACCCAAGTTCCGATTAAAAAGGACTCCTTCTTTAGTCCAGAATACAAACAAGAAATGTGGTCTCTTGTTGTGAGATGCCAAATCATGAAAACATGTGGAAACCCAAGAGAACCTAACCTCTGACCCATTTTAGTTCTTCACTCATGGTTTATTAAAAAAAAAAAAAAAACAAGACCATAAAGCATCTTCTGACTTGCTTAAACTTCAGCACACCCACTCCTTTCAGTTTCACGTCCCCTGATACCCAAACACCTGGAGGCTCTTCCTCGACATTCACCAGTCCTCACTCCCTCATGTGGCCTCTCAGCCTCTTACCTACATATCTGGATCATCGATCTTCATCTCACTCACGGACCGACACCATAGATGACAGGTACCACTTACCTCAATACAGAGTCATTCTTTGTAAATTCTTGAAACATAATTATTTGTCTCCTTACAAGTGTTTTATAATTTTCTCTCTGTGCCTCTCACACGTGCACACATTATTACATGGTCTGTATTTTGGACATACACATTGCCAATAGCAAATGGAAAATGTTTGTTCCCTGGAAGTTTATGAATAGTGGTGATAATGGTTTCCCATCAGGTAGCGAAGAGAACGGACAGCTGCTCGAATGCTTGTGTCCTGTGCAGGCAAACTTCGGCCACCGAGCCCTGACTCCTGCTTATCTCATTATGTGTTATTGACATTGCTTGTCCTGTACAGTCCGCCACCCCTTTCCAATTCCTCCAAGGACCAGCTCTCTTCCTCTCCCCAAAGACTAACCTGTTTGAAGTGCATGAGCACTAAATAAATCAACAAATCTTCAACTATGTGTGTGTGTGTGTGTGTGTGTGTGTGTGTGCATGTGTATGCATGAGTTCCTCCATTCTCCTCATGTTAAAAACATTAAAAAAAAATTCAAGTCAAGATCAATAAATGAATCAGCAGGCCTCAGCTGTATGGCACATCACTCAACACAGTGCAATGAAGTGAACAGAGGGCTTAGATCTCAAAAGTCAGTGGTCGAAAGTGATATCCAAACCTGAAGTGATTTATCTGCCTCGCAAGCTGCAGTTTCAGTCTCAGAGAGGAATGATTTGTATTTCCTGCATTCTCTAAGTCCTTATTCCCACATTTCTACTGTAACAACTTAATGGCAATGGGATAGGAATGCTACTTACCAAAATAATGAAAACTTACCTGTTATTATATCTGTGCTCCAGCTTCAAATTAATTCTAAACCAGGACTTGCCAGGCAATAGAAAAAGGTAATATGATGACTACTACAACAGAATGGATTTTAAGTCCCTTTTTGAAAAACTACCTCCCCAAAACAAGCACTCATTTTACTAGCTAGTTTATTCAGTTGAAAATGATATACTATCAAAATCTAAATTACATAAATGAGATCTTAAATAATAGAAAACTTCCTCTGATTGCTCCTAATCCCTCTGGAGGGATTAGATATTGTTGCAGTTTGAATTAATAAAACTAAAATCACTGCTCTTGGGAAATGAGCAGTAATAAGTCAGTGCTGAGAAGTTCCACTTGCTTCAACTGTGGTTTGTTATGTGCACTCCCATCTCCCCTTTCCATCACTCCATCTTTTCTTAATTTGCATTTATTTCTTTTGGTCTCAGCATAGTGCAACTTTGCTATTGCCTGCATAACATTCATTATTCTGATCTGGAGGCTGAGAATTCATGTAACTTCTGGTAATAAACACAATTTGTGTTAAGCTGCAACCTAATTTGGCACTAGGAAACCAACTATATCTCGCCAGCATTGCTGTTTTGATGTATACTTTCACCCTTTTGTGTTTATTTCTTGCAGCTGCCTCAGAGCGCAGAAGGTCGCACAAACAAGGTTTGATATCACATATGTATTAGATTTCAATTTGAAGTAGACATTAGAAAATACATTTTAATGTTTCCTGGTTAACTGTCAGAGCTGTAGGCTTTACATGGTGCAACTGAAATGCAAGTTCAGTTCTGTGCAACTCATAGTTTCATGGGAGAACCATCCAATGAAAATCAGGGGTATGAATGACGTAAATTTACAAATGACCAGAGTAAAGCCATTCAAAAATGATGGAGAGGCTCAAATGACATCACTAATCACTAAGAAACTTTCTCATGTGTCCGATGAGTTATCATTCATGCCAATGCAACTTTGGGATCAAGAGATAGACATTAATAAACAGCCAATCAGAAAGCGGGGAAGACTTAAATTACATCATCGGTGCTACCTCAGCATTGTTCTTCTGAGTCTGAAGAGCTGTCACTCATATAAATGCGATCTTGGAATCAATAGACAACAAATGCCAGTGTGAAATCAGGATTAAAACAACCAATCAGGAAAAGAGGAAGGGCTTAAATAACATCATCAGTTAATAAGGAAACAAAAAAGGTTGAGATTATGAAAACAAGCACAATAATTTTTTAAAAGTTTGGGGATGGCAGAAGGACTGACCGAGCAACCTATACTAGCTGTTGGGTGCAGCTAAAAAGTAAACTGATAAAGCTCCAATGTTAAATTTGCTGCATGTCACAGCTGACAACAATGTTTATTTCTATAAAGTTGCAAATATTTTAGTTGTACAGTGAGAAATTACCATGACAGAAATGAGATATACATAGAAAGCATTTTAATAGATGACTGGATGGTCTGCTGTTTGGAAAGACACAGGATCCTGTGAATAAGACCTGGGGTCAAAGGGCATACATGGACAGCTGAGGGGCTTTGAAGAAGCTGTCACAGAGAGGAAAGTGTGCTTCAACAATCACCTCAGAGGGAGATAGAGAGGAAACAAAAGTTATTGTTTTTAAGCTCTTGGATTGAATGAGATGGACAGCTAGCTTGTGAAAGGCACATAATCCATCATGGCTTTCAACATTATCTGATGACCACTGGCATTACAAAGAATAACCGTGGTCATTAAGTCCTTATTCAAGAACATATTGATAGAGTGAGCACTAAAACTACAGAGCTGCTGTTTAGTCATGCATAATAAACTTTCCAGTGATTTGTATTATCTGTTGATTTTGTTATATCTTATTTTGTCATATCCGTTGGACACATAAATGTTAATAAGGCTCATCAAGATGGACATTGAGGTTGTAAAAGAAGACTACATGTTTTCCTTTATCCCATTACAGCCTCTATTCTATGGCTCTCTCTCTCTCTCTCTGTCAAAACCAGCCATCCCATACATTTTGGACCACATAGTTGCATGCAACTACCACTTCACCCCAGCAGCTCACATGTTTCCCATTTGCCCCCTCTACTCAGAATTTATGCTCTAATATAATAAGGATTTTCAGAGAGTATATGCTTGAATCAGATTTACAGGGACACTATTTCGTGCCGTTTTCTTGCCGTGCACATATTTTTCCCCTTTCCTTCTTTTATAGCGTTAATAAAATTTAATTTGTTTTTTCACAGCACTGGGACAAATGACTTGAAATGATGAAAACTGGGTGCTGCTCTCCTTTGGTAAGTATACACTTTCACTGCTTGGATACAGGCTACTCACTTATCCCATAAGCTGAAGCACATGCATCACTTTAGCTGAGAACTGAGTTACTGACCCAAGAGGATACAGATGATCTTCACACACCAATCCTAAACTGAATTTCAGTGATCACCACAAAGTTTGACTCTGTGTCCCTCTGTATAGATCCATGACCATAAAGCCATGAACTGTTCAAATGTTGCAATCCTATGCCAATAAATAATCCTGAACATAAAATCCTTGCACACCTGGGATGGGAAACCATTCATGGGCTATAATAAGTACCAGGAGAAGTGAAAGAAGACCTCTGTTCACATACAAACTGTGCTATATACAGTATGTGGGTTAGACCACCGGGGTGTCCACTCTGCACATCTGTTAAATCACTCTGAGTATGGGTTTACACTGCTATATTTCTTAAACTAATTAATCAACAAACATGCCATAACTGACTCACTAACTGATTTTTTATAGATCATGATGTTAGAAAAAAAATATGAAACAATATGGAAAATATACAGGGAAATATATCCATATCTTCTTGACTGAGTATAAAATAAAGCATCTTTCCATCTATCCCTCAATCTGATCAAAATCTTGTGTTTACATGTCCTACCTCCCTGAGAACCTCAGTCCACCTAGCATACCTGGAAATGCTATTAGGATACAAAATGCTTTACACAGAAAGACAGAGACCATAATGTGGATTAATATGCCTTATGCTGTTGACTTAGATTGAGAGTTTTGAGGATACCGGGCTATTTAGGATCTCAAAGCAGAGAAGAATCAGCCCTGAAAAATCACCCTTGAAAACTGATTTTAAAGGCTCTATCCGTGTCCATAAATTTGGTCATGAAAGTATACAGTCCATTATTCCTCAGAAACATCATGCTGCACATGCAATCAGTTACACACTTTCACATCATGTAACACTTGGCTACTGAGCAGCTCCACTGGTACATATGTAGTTGTGAGTTCAGTACCATGCTCAAAGGCACAACAGTGGTAGTTGTTGGTGGAATAAGGGGGGTTGACAGGCTCTCACTTACTGCAGGACAGCCGAGGGATCTACAGCGGTGACCTCCTTTGTCACAAGCTTATTTCTCTTCACCTCAGGCTCCCACTAACCCAGCCAAGTTCATCCACGATGAGCAACATTAATCACAGAGTGATCTGATGCTCCAGTGCTACTGTAGGCATCTCACAGCGGAGTCTTGGGTGCACATGGTTAATCACACAGACCATTACCCCCAACCTACGCAGCATTAATCTGGCAAACAATGGTGCCTTAATGCATTTGGAGGGATGAGAGAGTGCTTGTTTAACATGCAGGACGCTTCCCTGACATATGGCAGCCATTACGTCCCTAATGAGCCTCTTCCTCTGATAGTAAAGCTAAGCATGGAGCACTCGGGCTGCCCAAGGTGTACACCCGTCAAGCCAGCCATACATTCACGTCCGTCTCTGACCTCTGAAATATGATTCTTGGTCAACACAGTCAATGGCAGCCATGAAGAATGAAAACAGGAAGGGAGGGGAGGGGGGTACACCAAGCTTAAAGAAAGCAACATAAGCAAATGCCCACTGAATACTGCTCCCTTATTCTCAACTTTTTACTATGACGGAGTTTTCATCATTTACAGGAGCCAATAATCACAACAGGCTCACTAGGCACCAAGTTTTCTGTGTTCAATTGCTCTGTTGTCTATGAAGATACAGCCAATTGTGCATGATGGTCTCACACAGCTCAACCTTATTTTATACTTTTGTGGTGGAAATGTGACAGGTTCACTAGAGTCATATCACCATTGGTCACTTTAGACTTCAATGTGTTCATCTTGGTGTCTGTAATGAAAAAACTCTGAACCAGGAACATCTGTGACTGACACTGCCTTTGCACAAAAAAAAACCCAGTATGTTATTGTAGTTTTACCACAGCAGCTTTTGCTGGAACAGTAAGCCACCTGGGTTTTAAAATCTTCCCAGAGGAAACTCAAGCACTCAGATCATTGTCTGTCTTCTCTCAGTACAGCAGATCCTCGACCCAACACAGCCAAGTCTACGCTGAATCCCCCTTCTCGCAAAAATTCTTTGGCACACTGGTGGTCGACCGACATTTTCGTTCATTTTTAGCTGAGCCCTTATATGAGGGTTCTTATTTTACGGCTAATGTTTAGTGGTTCAGTAAGCTGTCAGTTAAAACTCGCAGCCATTACTGGAAGGTCTGGTGAATGTTTCCAGAGGCTACAGTGGTTTTTAATGCAGCTTTGAAAAAGTCATCATGATCCTAACTGACTGCCTTTAGTAATATATTCAAAATGTTTTTTAATCATGTTCAGATCCGGGTGTGTCAAGAAAATAATTTCCTAAATAAAACTATTGTTTACATAATAAGGAAGTTCATGTTACACCAGGCCAATGTTAAAGGGATCTGTCTACCTCTGGAGACTTAAATTGTTAATATAGCTTTCAGTGAGCCTTTGTAGTAACCTCTAATAAGAAGAACAAGAGAGTTGCCAGCCAAAACAAAGGCCAACCTGTCAGAGGTAATCATAAAGTCCATATTGCAGTTCTTTATGAAAACAAAGCACATCATGACATCCACACTTCTAAAAGTTCATCACCATAGGGGCTACGTGCAAAATTCCTGTTTAAAAATCTTTGAAAAGGGACCAAAACAATCAATAAGGCCTACCCTATTAAAACCAGATGGCTCCTATTATATCTCAATTCAAAACACAGTCTGCAGTATCGAGGTAACTTTGACATCACACAAGCCCTCCCAATTAAGGTCCAATAACCAGGGAGCATCAGGATTAAACGGTGTTAAACCATAAGAGTTTGAAACATAAATATTATTGCTGATGAGATTATGTCATCTCCTTGTCAGTTGACAGTGACTTAGCAATGAAACATAACAGCCTATTGAATCTTCCATTTTGTCTCACTGCCAGAATAATAGACTTGGTGCTACTAAGGAGCCAAAATAAAGTGCTTATAATTGACCTGGAGCAGTGCAGTGGCACTCACTGCAAAACTTCAGGGAAAGTCAGTAATTCTCAGGGTGGATAAACACTACACATGTTAAGTGAGTTAACTTATGGTGGAAGAACTGTTGCACACTTTCCAGACCTTCTAATGACTTCACTGGTGTGAGAGCAACCATGGGAGCATGGGAAATGAGGCATAGTTTCACACCTCGTTTGTCATGACTTAATTGGACCCAAGTTACTCCTAATTTAGACAATCCATACATTTTTAGAAGATCAGGGAAAGAATTCTGAGATTGTTTTTTTTCCCTCTTTCTCAATCACATCTTATTTTGAAAATTTGGACTGTATCTTTGAGTTTAATTAGTTGAAGAAACCTTAAAGACATCTCACAGTGTCTTCCCAATTTGAGTCTCAAACTCTTTCACAGACTCTCTATTTCAGGATCATTGCAAGACCAGCCCCACCAATAAAATGAATCCTGAGGAAATAGTCCCATCTGTCCAGTAGAAAGTCACTGGGACGTATGATATTACTGCCAAAGACAGGAGGAAGCACTGGAAGGAATGGGATCAAACACTGGCTAAGACTCCATAGAGGACATCAGACATACATTATACAATACTGATTGAGGATGTTTCCATAGATCATTTTCAAGAGCTTTCCCAGACCCTTAGAGTTTTGAGATACATTCAGACCTGCCATACAATGACAGACAATTTACAAAATGTCCCTTTAACCTTTCTTTCATTATTCAGAAATGGGTAATAAAAGTTAATTTGCAAAACCCAAATAGCTGAATACACTATTACCCCTTTTACATGCCAGGAACTGTCCCAAGAACACGGGAACCAGGAACTGCATCCGTACATCCGGGCAGTGCTTCAAAATCTCATGCTGTCTACACAAATGTCAAGTCCGTGCGTCAGGTCAAATGTAAACAAACCACGGGCTTGATTTACGTTACTTTGGCAATGGCAAAATGGGCATCCGTTGGCGCTTTGGGGAAAGATGTTGCGTAGTTATGCACAAAAACTGACAACCTCATTGATTATAATGGGAGGGCTGGGTTTTTTTTTATTCACTATGCTTGCTGTTAGGATGAGGTGTTATCCCTGTTTCCACCAGAAGAACCAGTCCTGTTTGTCCTTGGGTGTTGAGTTCCTGGGCCCAAGAACATTACTTGGAGCCACAATCGTACTCTCCGAGTTCCTGGGGACGGTCTGAGCGGAGTTTTAGTGCTCAACATCCTTTGGTTAAATGTATGAAACAGGCAGTGCAAACATATCAGTGAGTATTTTCAAAAACAGGAGCAAGTGACTGCAAGATTGTTGTATCAAGAGATCACTCAGCTAGTAATTAAGAGAATTAACATATCATTCGACTCCCTTTGTGACTCCATGCTGAGTCACAACTGACCTCAGTTACTCTAAGTAACAGCAGTTTCCAGTTTTCAGCTCTTACTTTTCTAGCATCCTCAATCACATTTTTGACCTCCGCACATCTATTCTCCAAACACAACACATCAGCACAGCAGTAAATTATCATGAACATAACAACAACTTCAACATCTTTCCTGTTTACTGTTACTGTTGCCAGCTGCAGGCAGAATGACTAGACACTTCCTCCTTATTTGCATTAAGTTTGCTGCTCTCAGGGTGTAGTGGAAATGCAAACACACAAGAGCTTAGGGTGCTCATTTTGACCCCAGAACCCTTTTCCAATTGCACGACCCAAGAACTTTGACCCCTGAACATTTTAGTGGAAAAAGGGCATGTGACTTTTATGTGCAATGCTGCCACAATTTACTATCTGTGACTGATTTTCAGATTGGATGAGCCTACGTTAGTTTGAGGTGGTCACATCTGACTCAGCACAGATCATCTTGTAGTTGCATCCACATTGTGTGATTCCCTAATCCAACTTTACATCAAGTGTACATGTCCTAAAGTACAAGACAAAAAAAAAAAAAAAACAGTTGTGAATGCCATTAAGTAAGCGGCCTCTAATCTTTTCACAGTCCACACTCCATCATGTAGTACACAATGTCTGATTAAGAGCACAGAGGAGAACAGCTTTCACAACCAACACTGTACACAGACCTCCAAAGGCAACACACAGACAGAGCTCTAGTTATAAGGAGAGATGGCAAAAATAACATCTGTCTAATGTGTACTGTACAAAGTCACTCCACTGTTTCTGTTTCAAGAGGTCCACACATACACACTAAAACGCACACAGGTACACACACACACACACAAGGCACCATAAGGAGGAATGCCCTGAGGATTTCAAATCTAAAGCACTGAGTCAGCATCTTTTTCCCCTGCATGTTTTATTCACCTCGCTCTGCCTCCCCCTGTCTGTTAACAAGCATGTCATTAGAGGGGGCCACTTTTCCTCCATGTCTGCCCCACAGCCATTAACTCAGTCTCCTATGGACATCCATCCAGTTACAGAACCTCATAACTGCACTGTTTTCGTTGTCTGTGACCCTTTAAATTATTGAATAAGTTTCACGAAGAAATGGCAAACCAAAACACCGACTACCACCCCATTATAGTTTCAAAATATGTAGCTGGTCATCAATAGGGAAAATCAGTCATTTTCTATTCCAGGAGTTGCAATGTTTTCATCCAACAGAAGCAAACCCATATGTCATTTTCTTCTCAAAAATGTCCATGCCTGCCAGACTGTAACTGTGGGGGCTCTCAATGAATGCCAAAGTCTCTCTCTCTCTCTCTCTCTCTCTCTCAGACCTGAGTCTATGGGAGACAGCCCAGAGTCCTGTGACTTGTGTCCTGGTTTAGCACACAAATAAAAGGACATGAGAGGACTTTCCAGACATGAGTAGAAGAGCACCCTTTGTGTGCTACAATAACAAATCTAAGACCAACTTCCTGAGTACCACGGGGTTGGTACGGGTAATTAAACCCTCAAGTTCATAGCCCATATGAAGAAAGAAGGTTTCCACATGCTCAAATAAATTTTGCATCTGTGAGGTAAATGTTTCAGGTCTGTACCCAAAACAGCAACCACACTTCATAAAAAAGGATTATTTTATCATCTGTTATGATTAGTTTAATTATATTTAAAGCTTCTACAAAATAATAAATAAATAAAACCTGTGATTGCATAGCACAAAAGTAAAAATTTTAAAATTCTCACATTACATTAGCTCTTGTCCTACAGATCATACTATCCTCTTTTCCATTTAGGCTTGGAGTTCTTCTCCCACTTGAACATGTTAAATATTGTTTCAAGACATGGGAAATGATCATCATTATTTTTTAAACTACTGACAAAACTATTATGATAAAACCTTTTTGGAAGCATGTTTGTTTTTGTGTGTGCATGTTTGTGCAAAGTAGAGAGAAAGAGCCAGAAGGCTTGAGGAAAAGAATGAGATAAAAAGACAGAGAGGCAGCAGAAAGTCTGTCCCACACATTTTACCACAAGACTGATAAAATGAAGATGCTTTTAATGTGTCCTGTGTCAACACAACCTCAAATTGTGCCTTTAAATGCACAGCAAAGTCTCCGAACACAACAGAGACAGCCTCCAGTCTCAGGCACTGTCCATGATGACTATTCTTTAAAGACAACCAGGCCTCTCTAGTGAGGACCACATGAAATCTGTCCCCAGACTTTAACGTGCCTGTGCTCTCTTTATTCCCTGCCATTTCACCAAAGCGATGTCTAATACAAGGCTTAATAGAGTGAGACAGAGCGGCATTCACAGCCAGGGTTAAACAATACAACTATTACAGAGCAGGAGTGTGTGAACCCTATCGCGTTTGAACACAAGCTTGGACTGTGTCCAGGCGGGCTATTAACACACAGTGTCAACAGCATAGCCTTGGTGTCAGAGGCTGACATACATTACCATGGAGGGCCTTTCTGTCAGATATCAGAGATTGGAAGCAGGTGGGCGCTCGGCCTCCACAGCGCACACTTGGTCCTACCACCACAACTTGGCAGCGATACCAAAGAGAGTGGCACTCACGAAGCCAACTGATGATGAGTGCTGAAAAGAAGGGAGAGGGAGCGGAGCACAGACTCTGCCTTTAACTATTCCCAGAGCCTGATTTCTCTTTAACGTCGCTCTCAGTGTGCACCGTCCCTCTATCGAAACCTAGCGGTGTTGAATAATGCTTGAAAAGATACAGCCGATCTTCTGTCCTCAGTAACCCAAAACCCACTCTAATCATCTTTGGCACTGACAGTTAGAATCACCGCTGCATGCATGGTGGTCCAAAAATTTACCGCAATCTGACAGATCCACTTTCCCATTAACAAACCATCTTTTAATCTGCAGTTTTAATTTTATTTCCATTATGTAAGATGAAATCAAGCATATGTCATTTCTACCAAGATAAATAACACATACTTCACTTTCAGTTTGCTCCAGCATAAACACACACACACACATACACAGATGGGGAGAGGCCTCAATAGGTGTTTTCCCTGCCAAAACTATTGTGGCCAAGCAGAAGCCACTGGTAGCATCTGAGAAAGAAGAAGCAAAGGCTTAGTGGCCTTTGACTCATGCTTGCCCATTCATTGACTCAGTTCAGCTTAAGCTAAGCTAAGCTCTCATGAATCAGATCAAATCAAATCAAGTCGACTTTAGTGATCCCTCATGGGAAAACTGGGAAAGACTGATTTATAGACAGAGGGATAGGCACTTGCATGTTATGATAATACATACATGTGTTTTACACGCAGCAAGATTAAGAGCATATGTAGGAGACAATAAATTTACTAAATCTACAGAGGTTTGCTTTCCCTCCTTCTCTTAATATTCTGTTTCTGTTTTCTCTCCCTCTCTCTCCATCATGGATGAATAAGATACAGTAATAAGTCTGCCATTCAGGAATGTTTAATAAAGCCCCCAATACAAATCTGGCAATGAAATGATTTCTACAGAAACACTCAGGTGGTTCAGTCTGCACACATATATTCAGACTGTGTAATGTTGGCACGGTCTCTCTTGTGCAATCAAAACTGAAAAGTAAGAAAGCAATAAAGAAAAAAGACCTGTGGAAAATGAGAGGACCCACCACTCTAATTTTCAAGGAGCTGCACACACAGACACACACACACACACACACACACACACACACCACCATAGACACACAGCTTACACAAATGAACACCTGATCTCCCTGATCATCTTAAAGGAATACACCAAATTCAAGTGATGAGAACATCGACACCTAGATCATCTGTGTCCCTATAAAATTGTATTGCATGCTAATGTTTTCATGCACACTATGCTGAGTGACAGTAGTGTTATTATTATCCAAAGTAAACAAAGACTGACCTAATATCAATATAAAGTTGAAAGAATGATCATTAATCCAGTAGCTCTGTTTATTTTTGTGGAACTGATTCAGAAAAGCAACCATGTATTCATGCACTGTTGAGTTTTTTTTTCTGCACTCAGTTTCCTATCATTCATCCTCTTCATTTCAAATGGAAAGAAAATAAGTCACGCTCCATGTCTTGTGGGCAGGGAGACCTTCTGACAGGGAATGTAGCCCCAATGGTTAAAAATAATATGTTATTTTTATATCATGTTTGTGCAGCTTTTTCAGTCTACACAAAACTGCCAAACCTCTCCATATCATTTGAAATCATTTGCTATTTAGCTTAAGAGTTGCTACAAGTTCTTATTTTCTCACATTTGAGATAATGTTCATGGCCTACTATCACTCAACAGAGTGTATGCTAAAGCACTGAACCAAATGATCCACTGGGGACACATGGATGATTTTGGTGTCTGTGTCTTCATCCCTTCATAGTTACACTGACCAACAGGCCAATCACCCAGTGCATTTCAGTGAACACATTTAAGTGTTTTAACAATCAAGGAGCAAAACTGAGCTGTACGACAGGCAGGGACTGTAGGATTTCAAAACCTCATTGCTGCTCTCCACACAACAATCTCATGACCTGAATACTCCTATATGACAGTAACATATTTTCATAACATCTAAAAGCATCCAGTGTGATTTCTGTTTGAATCATTTTGGTTTCAAAGGTGCAACTAAAAAAACTTAAGCACTGGTTTCAAAATAAAACACTGCAATGGGACTCTAAAAGGATTTTCCAAAAGGTTTCTGAAAGACATTTTGATGTGAGGACAGTGTAGCCAAAATGCTCTAAAAATAACTTAATACCTGAACCCAAACCTTAACAACCCAGGATTATCTGTCTTTGCCTCCGCACCGAGCAGAGGTAGAGGTGGGGGAGGCTGACCGAACACAGGAGCTTGGCTTACGCTCCGGTTGTATAAGACTCTGGCAAAAGGAGAAGGGGATAAATCTGTCTCGAGAGATGAGAGAAGGAAAAATGTTTAATGACAAGAGAACAACAGGAGGAGAGTTCTCGCTGAAGGGGATTGCAGAACAGGATGAGAAGAAGGAGAGAGAAAGAGAAGGGAAAGGACAGAGAGACAAGAGAGACATCCATCTGTTTAATATCTCTATCTTTTGTTCCTTGCATATCTGCCGTTCTCTCGTGTGAAAACCAAAGAGGCTCTGTCAAAACAAAAGCACGGGAGAGCTACCTCGAGCAAACAACGACACGTTCCTGTGAAGTCTCTTGGCCAGAGGAAGACCTGTGTAAAGAAGCCCCTAGTATGCAGGCCCTTCCTCCCGGGAAAGCCAAGGGATCAAACGGCAAGGCCTCTGTGTGTGTTTTTGTGTGTGAGCATGTGTGCGCATGCTGAGGGAGGGGGGGCAGTGACCAAGCATCCTCTGTTCTCAGATCTTGCTCTGTGAGACTCTGCCAAAACAGTAACAACCATCCTCCTGTCTGCTTCTATATTGACGCAGACCACACGGGGTGAGACAGTCGACTGAACAGACAAGACAATGCACAGAGACAAGAAGGACAGTTGGGTATTGTACAGGCTCACCTGTTTACCATCTCATGGCGAAGGTGTTATGGTGCTTTCACTGAGGGTAAAGACTGTTGGGGTGCACAGCAGGCGGTGTTTTTCAAACTTTACCTGAGGAATACATCTCCTGTTTTTGTTCCCCAGTCCTATGAGATTCTACAGTACAGAAAATATCCTATTGCTAAAATTTTTGATACTTTACCGATCCACTGGGGGAAGTTCTCTTTTCGCTTGCTCGCTTGTCAGCTATACAGAAGATGGGAGCAATTCAGCATCAAGTGCCTTGCTCAAGGACACTTCAGTGAGGGCTGAACAACTCATCAAAATATTATCAAAGTTGCAATAAGGATAAATGCAATATCCAAATCATAGAAACTGCAATTTTTTGATAAAGGTAAAGGATGTGACAAAACACCATTAAAAATGTATTGTGGTGCTACACAGATGCCCTGACCTACAAATTGTATTCTCCAGAGGTAAGAAAACATGTTTGTTTGGCACAGACCCCAGCAAAAATCACATAACCTTCCGATCACATCATATGTTCACACATCACACTGCTGCGTAGGCTGCCTACAGGATCCAGTGTGTAGTAATACTGACATTCTTCAAAAAGGAATGGTCTGAGAGTACAATAAAGCAGCAAAAATGCACAAAATATGATAAATTCTGTTGTAGATACTCAAAACAGTTTTGATGTGTTTGTTGTCATTTAAAATGTTTTTTTGTCAGTTGACACTGTTTGCTGCTGCCGTTGTTGTTCCTCTCCAATTACAGAACTCACTGCCTGACGTGTCCATACAACCATATCACTACCGGTTAGTAACTCATACTACCTCATGTAAAAAATTCTGAACTATCCCTTTAAGGTGTTGCTTGCAAGCACAGGGGCTTGAACACAATGGGTATATTGTTGCACAGATTAACATGGACTCATATTACTGCTCTGAACAGATTCCAAGTTTATAACAAGTGACAAACCACAATCTAATGTCCAGGTAGGCTTTACCTTTCTTCACCATGTGGAGCCAAAGCTGTACATGTACTCATTAACATCTAGCTTTCAAAGAGTGGAGGCACAGTTGGGTGAGCCACAGCACCCCAGGCTCCAGCCTTCAAAGGAAACCATTCCTCGCAGAGAGTACTTCTACTACGTTTAACTACCCAACGACCCCCACAAAGTGGCTTCAGCCAATCACAGCCACAGGACAAGCCCATTCTGCTGTCTCAGAGTGAAAGCACAAGGTCTGATCTGGGCCCGTTACAGCTTTAACAACATGTTGCCCTCTGAATGTGTAGGTCAGTTCATTCTCCCAAAGCTGCACCCACTTAGCTTTCAACTCTCTTGCAAAAATGAGTGGTTGCAATGCAATTGTGCACGGCAAGAGTTCATAAACATGTACTATGTTTTTGAAATCATTGCACATGCTGCAATATTTCACTCATCACATGGGAATGGAAACTCACCATACTGGCATCGTGTGCCTTTGAAGCCGTCTGGACAGTCACATATCTGGTCTCCACTCTCTGCACATCGGCCTCCATTGAAACATGTATTGGCAGCACAAAGCCCTGCAGATAGCACATATTATGTATAGGATAACATAAGCAAGTAGACTTTTTAGTGTTTTTGTTTGTTTGTATGTATGCATGTATGTGTGTATGTATGTATGTATCTATCTGTCTATCCGCATTGTCATTTATCCGAGTTCAGTACCTTGATATTAAATATACCATTTTAGGATTTACCTGTAAATTATCATTACATAATAATGTGTCACTGAAATGCTATTACTCACTGTGCAGACAGCCCATCTCTTCACCCCTTTGAGTCCAGCCTGGGCAGCACTTATAGACTGTGTGCAAATCCATGCTGTACACCTGCCTGTAGGCTGTGTAGTACCCTGTCCTGAAGAGGAGAGATTATGTTACAGTCCAATTATGTGTTTTTCTGGGGGCTGTTTATGGATATATATGAACATATTAATGAACAGGCTTGCAGTTGAAAAAGAATAGCTTGTTCTACTCAAATGTTTACAGGCAACATTCATCCACCTTTTACAGTTTCAAAATATGTCTATAAAAACATGACAATCGTACATACTGTACGTGGTTTGCATAGGCCTGTTAGTATTGTATCAGTAGTTCTATCAATCAGTGTGAGACAAAGTGAGACACTGAGACCCAGTTACTGTTGTGAAGTTTATCAGTGACTTAGAGTACAAAAATGTGGTTACAGCCATTGAAGTATCACATTGTTGCAGATGTGGGTATATGAATACAGCATGTGTACAACCCTCCTCCCCCTGCCACCACTCCCTACAGGTGTTCTTGTAAATGTCACCACTCCCTTCAGGTGCTCTTGTAAATATATGTTTGCACTGTAAATGTTCTCACCTCCTCTCATAGCCCATACACCACCGGTGGCCTGTGCAGCCCTGCTTCCACACCTTCACCATGCGGGTGAAGGCCTGGACACAAGGTTGCCGTGCCCCCAACATGGAGATTTCCTGGTCTGCACACACATTCGGCCTGCGCACAGAAAACACATAAAAACAAGAAAGAGAGAGGGAGAAAGAGAGAGAGAGGAAGAGAGAGAGAGAGATGGACATATGCAATCAAACATAAGACAATGTGCTAGATTAAAATGTCAATACTAAATTGGAAAAAAACACAGGATGCTAACTGTTCATGTGACTTTCAGGAACCACCTGTAAGTACTTCATATGGCATCTTCCGTATGATTTTAATAAGCAGGAGATAGTGAAACTATACAGAGCTGCTCCTGGTGGTCTGGACCTGGCCCAGAGCAAAAGCATGCACTCAAATAGACATGAAGTTGACGTACTTGTATCTGCTCGCACATGTTCCACACATTCGTTGAGTATCAGCTCATCACACACATCTGTACTACCAAGCTCTTGTTTGGCAGTACACTATACAACTTCCTGGCACAACATACTTGATTAAGCTGAGAATAAATAGTTAAGGGTTTGGACACTGTTTTGAACACCCCATAAACAACTAAATGAAACCCCACAGGAAGTTCAGTTTCTACTCTCCCCAGTGTGTGTGTGTGTGTGTGTGTGTGTGTGTGTGTGCTCATGATGTGCTACAGAGGTTTGCTGTATATCATAGACAGCCAGCATCCTGATGTTGTCAGTGCAGGTAGTCCAAACTATCCAGAGGTGTCCTCCTCCACAGAGCATCTGGCTTCAATACAGAGCTACCAGAAGTCAATTAGAGGTAGAGAGAAGTATAAGGCCTCGGCGGTAATGAAAAAGATTCCTGCAATCATGTCCAACACACTCTATTTCATTTCCGAAACCTCTCATAGAATATCATTCAAAAATGTACATTCCTTTGAATCCCATTAAACCTCAGCATATTACAGGACAGGCTGCAGGAGAGTGCATTCACTTTCAAAGGAGGCTGGAAAGAGCGACTCCTAGTGGACTAGTAAATACTGAGCACAGGGAAATACTAACGGTAAACTAATAGACGACCAAAGACGATTGCCAAAGTCTAATGCATTGTGGAAATTATTTGATTAATCATTAGTAAAATAACGCATGGTTAGGATGCGCATGTATCATGTTAAAACATTTATGCATAAAGCCTTTGTTTCTCCTCCAGATGAATAATCATCAAAATCCTAAAGCCGTTGTAAGTACAGAGAAAATTAAGTAAAGAGACAATCTCATTTGCAATACAATCTCACTTACATGGTAGGTTGCAGCTCCAAAGGTGATGCGATACGCATCGTGCTGAATGTTATCACACACCAGATACAAATGTCTAGGAACATAATTTAAGCCGACTGGTGACACTGAGAAGAGAAGCGGTTAGTCTGTCGGCGCAGTCTCTTTGTCCGTCAAATGAAGAGCATCCTGATGTTCAATTAAGGGCGCCTGGAGACATGACTCAGAAGTTGCTCTTTCTCTGGCTATGATTTCTCCCGTGCTTCTGGCGTGATTTCCCCGTTACTAGATCAGCAGAGGGTCGGCTTGTCTTATGTCAACTTGCACCTCTTGAATGGCACCACCCACAGTCAATTGAGGGGCCAACTCCCAAAACCCTCAGCGACACTGATCAAATTCACTATTTTAACTCAGAGGGCCAGCTTGTAAGCCAGTCACTTCCACTCTGGTTTTGATAAGAGCCTAAATATGTCAGCCAAATATTAACAATAATTTACCATCATACACAGTTCACTAAAGTAGTAGCAAAGGCGCAACTTTTGTTTGAACACTGGGGGGGGGGGGTGGGGGGTCTCCACCCATTTAGAGGGGTCCCCCGCCCCGAGACATGCCCCACCAGGAGTTTTTTTTTTTTTTTTTTAAACAAATAGGCTGTTAAATGGCTGTTTCACATTAATTGAAAGAGACATACCAAAACAAAATGCTCTACATATCCCAGCTAGTGCAGTTGAATAGCATAAAATCATTCACTTTGTATATTAAAGTGCCAAATTTATAACATCATTTTTTTATTCCAGTATTAGTAAAAATGGATATTTATCACTGACCGAACATATCTTCAGCCACTGGATGCCACAATTTAACTGTACTTAATCCCCATTATGATAATTATTGCAGCATTGACCCATTTCATTGAATAGAGAAAACCATCCACTTTATTGTGTTTTATAACAGTCAATATTTTTCATTCATTATGACATGATGTGGGGAGGGGGGCTGTGCAGGCTGGTTTTGGTTATTGGTGAGGTTCCCATCCATCTTAAAACAAGTTTTTCATGCCTAGAACATGAAAACAGATCACTACGTGTTGTTGTTGTCTATCTGTATTAACCTCAGGCCTACTCCTGCCAGAGAATTAGTATATATATCTAGCACTATAGACTACCCGTGTTAACATTTACCCTCGTAGCCTACCTCTCTCATCATACAAGCTAACCAAATCCTTATCCAATAGGTCTCTTTCCCTGTCACCCAGAGCCTAATATATATTTTCGATCTTCTCAGTACCCCCGTGCCCCATATGGGATATATTGCCTAACAAATGTAGCACATTGTCTCTATATTTCTCCTAATCAGTGTAGGCTATATCTGTAAATGATAAAATCTGAACTTGCTTTTTTCACCGGGTTTCGTGAACACATATTACATTTGGTTGAGCTGCCATGTCTTGGATGAGTTGCCTGAACTCTTAACCTTTTGCCAGTTAAATGCTAAGTATTCCTTTGTAATAGCAACACCATAATTAAGATTTACCAATGCATGATTTTTCCTGGCTCCACTTCTTCCCATTCCCAGTCCCACTAACCCTAAATGACTCACTGCTGCCTCAACAGTCAATTGAAATTTGCCAGTCTTTCCCTTAACTTCAGATTTACTGTTAATCACTCCTGTTATGAATTTCACTAACACACTTCCCATGGTGATCACCCCCACATCTTACACACCTTCCTACAGTTCTGGCACCTGCTGTCTCGTTGGTTTTGGCATATGATCCGCATTTGCCCATGCGAACCACGAGGACTCAACCATACTGAATCGTCAACAGTATGATGGAGGTACGTGTCGACTCACATAATGACCGCTGGGGTGCCTCACAAATTGCGGATTGAGACTTTAACTGTTGACACACCTTCTTAAGCAAGATGTCCCCCTCAAACGCAATCAATACTGTATCAACCCTTATTTAATTACTTTCTTTTTCTTCACTCACTGTTCCCCTGCTTTTTTCAGTTCACGCTCATCATACTTATCACCTTGTTTCCCTTCCTCCTTCAGTGCTTTTCAAGCTGAGCCTCATCTGCACACCTCAAATTTATAATACGGTAATGTAGCCCTACTTTCTTGATTATTTATTCCTGCCATGTGCTTCCACCTACTAAAAGTCTTCTGTTAAGCCTAGCATTATTACCTCGAACACTTTCTCCCGCCGTCTTCTCTCTTCTTTTCCTTCAAGATCAAATCCAACCAGCTGTTTATTTGTTTGTTTGTTTGTGTGTTTGTTTGATTGATTTTTAAGGAACTGTCACAGTGAAAAACAAACATGCACAATAATTATCTTCTTTGTTCTCAGATACTTTAATTGAACCACAATATACTTGTAAATGTATTTTTATATGTGCGGTATATTTTCATAGTAATTTAATTATGTTTACAATTTTATATTAAACGTGGGATTTCTTTGTTATATATTTTAATAGTCTCATTGTTTATACGAACTAATATGCCTTAATTGTTGTATAGTTGTGATATTTAAATAAGGGGGAAAAAACTATCAGCACAACTTCCTCTTTCTTCGTGACAGTTCCTGTCCTTCCTGTCCCAGTCTACAGAGCAAGAGAGGAGGTGCCTCTCTCACACATCAGTACAAGGAGATGCTTGCTAGATACATAATTTGTAATACAATTACATAATCGTGCTATTTTGAGCATATTCTGCAGATTTTCTGCCATTTAGTATTTATACATATACACTTCTGTGGAGAGGTAACTAGCGGCAAACGAAGGGGTAAGAAAGCGAAGCTAACGCTCTAGCTTGTAGCTAGCTAACTGCGCTAATGTGTTGGTTAGCTGTCATTGTCCAACCAGTGTTAGCTTTCGTTTGGTCAAAATAATCCATTGTAACTAGTTATGTTCACAGTTACATAGCTACATAGGTGACCAAGACTATGTGAGGCTTTTGTTGGTTAAGCTAGTTACTTAACTATAAAACTAGACGGTAGTTACTGTAAACATTCGAGAATGCCTGCTTCATTTATAATCTATCTTGAATGCTAATAATGTTAGCATTAATCTGTGAATATGTTCTCCAAAGTTATTTTGCTGTTAATAGTTATACTGAAGGTAGCCAGCTGTTCATTTTGCCCATCTCAATGACCTTAGCAACGTCGGCTAGTTGACTAGAAAGCTAAGTTACTGTGAAGCACAATCAGAAGACCCTTATTCTTATTAACATCATATGACAATATCACGAGCGTTCTCCATTTATAACCTCTGGCTATTGGATGATCTGAGGTTCAGGAAGTCAGGAAGAGGTTTTTCCCTCATATTTACGTAGTACCTGCAGTTTGATTACGTGTGTCATTAAATATGCAGCTTGACAAGTTAAACAGGATTGAAATTCAAAGTATAGATAACACAGTGATCAGTTGTTATCGTGTGTTTTTCTTCCCTTTAAACTTTTTTGTGAATAAGTAGTAGTAATATGTGTTAATGTCAAGTTAATAATTTGTTGTTTTATACAGCCAAATGAACGGTGCAGCCTTCCCCTCCCCAACGGCAGAGATGGCGGAGATGAACCGTATTCATTATGAGCTGGAGTACACAGAGGGGATCAGTCAGCGGATGCGTATCCCTGAGATGCTCAAAGTGGCCCCAGAGGGCCCTGATACTGGATCGCAGGAAGTCCCTCACAGCGTCATGATGCAAGTCCCTGAGAGAATTGTGGTAGCAGGTAGGTGCACCATTATGTTCTCTTTGTGCAGACAGTACCTTTTTGGTAACATCCAAAATGAAAGTGTCTGTCACTGCAGACATTCAACTCATGATTGCATCATTAATGATTGTTAGCTGACTGAAATCTAGCTATTATGTGGACTTGTCAGAGCCCTTGACAGATTTCAGATAGCTTTCTATCAATAGTCCAGCGCTTTGTACATCATCCTACACAAGCTACTAGAGGTCCATTTAGAAACAGATCTGGAACTGATTTTAACCAACCCAAACTCTGAACCACATCTTCCTTTGTTAGGAGACAGTAATGACCCCCAGTTCCCCAGACCCAGGGACCTGGACTTAATCCAGTCCACGCCACTAGAAACCCTGTCGCTGAAGACTCCACCCAGGGTCCTCACCCTCAGTGAGCGGCCTCTGGAGTTCCTGGAAGTTGAGAGAAGTGCAGCTCCAGCCCTGCCCAGTGAGGAGGTGAGGATCAGAGACACCTTGGGAATTAGTAGTGCCACCATATGAAATTACTTGTCAGCCAAAAATTTAAAATGTTAAGTCTAAAATTTTATACCATCAACACAGCACCACTGCCACTGCAACATAGTATAATGGGGTGAATCTTGGAAGAATATCTAAATTTGATTTGCAGCTCCAGGGCACATACTTCTGTGATCAAAATGAATTTGTTGAACAAAGCTAATATTTTTGATTGGACAAAGTGGCTTACACACCAGTCATAGCTTTGTCAAGACTACCAAGGCCATGAAATAAAATAAAGTCACTGACCACATAGAAATTGTCAGTAACATAACAGTCTGTATTAATACCGTACATTGTCATTTTCTCCGATAGTCACGGCCCCAGGGGCGATTACGACGTGAGCGCTCAGCTAGTGAGAACACACCTATGCGGCACAACAGCCAGCTGATTCGAAATGACTCCACGTGAGTACTGACCTGAACATGCCACAATTAGGCTAGTATAGCTCCACTTTATCTCCTGTACACTCTAGTCTCTTGCATCTATTTCTAGTTCTCTGTCTTTATTTTTCATTTGTCAACCACTGTGTGCTGCCTCAGGTACTTGGCTTTAGTTGGTTGTCTTTTGTCAATGGTGTTGCAAGTGCTGTCTGTTTTTAAGCTGTTGTTGCCAGGCCTGTAGCTGCTTTCATTTCTTGAGTTAACACTATGTCAAGCTGTTGATGTCACTGACATTAACTCGTTAACATCAGCCACTTAAACTGTTGATATACTCACATATCACTTTTTGATTTGCTCTGCCATTGATCTGCTCATTACCTGCTGTGTGGATTGACCTTGATTTCAGTGGCCTTA
>OMKZ01056362.1:3327-18268 GCA_900302535.1 Neoniphon sammara
CGCTGCTACTGCAAGCCCTATCTTTCTACACTGAGTTTGCCTTTGATAATGGCCATAAATAATATGTTTCATTTTAAATTTAATTTGCATTTAGTTTAGACAGAAAAGGGTTAAGAAGCCCAATTGTAAAAATAATAATAATAAATAAATAAATAATTTAATAGTATCTAATTCACATTATGAGCAGGACCTTAATTTAAATTATAGGCAAGAGAGAGAGAGAAAGAGAAAGACAGAGAGAGAGAGCGGGAGAGAGAGGAAAAGAGCACCACTGTCAATTCTCAACATCTAAAATGTTTTCAACTGCTGTTTTACCAAAATAAAATAGCTATACTGATGTCGAACTGACGTGCTGATAAATTTGATTAAATTAACCAAAATATCATGACAGTTAGATATTAAGATGACAGTTGAGGAAAATGCGAAAATCTATATGGTGTATGAAACTTTTATTTTGGTAAATTGGAAGTGGGAAAACATCCTAACCGCCGGCAGCATTTTCTCATTAATGATACAGAGCAGGCTAACAGGAATCCCTCAAAAGTGGATAAACTCTGGTGAGTATTTTGACTTGAAAACACACAAACAGGAGATAACAATACAGCACACACAGATGTGGTGATGAATTGTGGTTTAACAGAGCTAGTCTGGTCAAAAGACTAATTATTTAGTCAAAATGAATGTACTTTTCCATGCAACCCAGCTACAACCAATAGCCAAAGCAAAGCAGAAAGCATTGGGTTGCATGTCAGGTAAATGACATACAGCTAAATATCCATTTAGATATCAAAAAAAGTAATTCTTTCACTGTAATTTGGAAAAAAAAAAGTGCATCTTTCCCGGTGTTTTCTGCCTGCAGCACGTGTGAAAAAAATAGGCCCCGCACCGAAACTGTAGATGAGGCGGTGCTGCAGCAAGGCTTGCACCATGCCTGAGACGCGGGTGTCACAAAGGCTGTGTGGCTGCTCTAACCTGTTAACATGGGCACTGAAATGAAAAGCAAGAGGTAATGTGACTGTTACACACAGGCGAGGTAACCAGTGTGTTTATGCTAAGCTAACATGACATGCTACCCATAGGTACCAAACCAGTGGATGTATAGAGGTGAAAACGGTATTGAGCATCTTGTCTCAGTCTGGCTCGGTTGGAAAAAAGGTATTTTTTCTCAAAACGTTGGAGTATTTCTTTAAAGTCTAAAAGAATATAGGACTAACTGTAATGTTGCTATGTTATTGGAAATGTTACTGGAAAAATTGATCATCTTCTCTGCCACAACATTTTGTTTGCCTTTATGCAAAAAAAAAATAATAAATAAATAAATAAATAAAAACAACAACAACAACAAACAACATACATACATATCAAATATATGATATTCAAATACAAAATGACACATCCCAATATGAAAGCAAACACCTTTCCTACCAGGGAACTCCTTCAGCACCAGAGTGTTCTGTAAACCTGAGGACTGGTTGGGTTGCAGACCAGAGCAGAGGGAAGAGCCAGACAGACAAGGGGATTGACCTGGAGAACCACCAGGAAGTGAGAGCAGAAGGTCCATGAAGTGGTCTCGGTGATCGAAGGGGAGGGGCTTAGCAGGGTGGGTGTTGTTAGGATTGGTGGCTTTGCTGTCAATGGAGTTGGAGGTACTCCCTTATTGAACAGATATACATACACAGACAGATATTAAAGATTCTTCAATTGACAGATCAGTGCCCAATGGTCTAAATGCTGTTTCAGAGCCATTCCAGCCTTCCAAGAGTAAAACTCTAGGAGAAACACTGAATTTTTTTTTACATTGTTTAACATTATTTTAACATAATTGGCAGCTTCTATCATAATTTTTTCAGTATTGGCCCTAAAAAACATACTGGTCAAATACTAATAGAAGGATCTATCTGTGACTCACGGTATCCAGATGGTGCTGGGGGTCCCTGCTCTTCCACGTCATTGTGACTGAATACATCACTGGTGACATCAACCGGTCTGTAGACCAACATGGCTGCTGGTGGTCGGGGGCTGGGTGTCTGAAGCTCCAAGCCTCCCTCCTCCCCCTCCTCCTGCAGCTGTGCATCTGATTGGTCAACGGCTCCTAGTTGCACATCCAATTGGTGCATAGCTCCCAGCTGGATGTCGTATCGATGGACAGATGCTCCTTCCTCCCTGCTGTGGTTAGCCGACCTGCTCTGAACCCCTCTGACATTTTCATTAACCTCGTTGCTGGTATGGTTAATGAAGGCGGGGCCTGAGGTGATGTCATCCGCAGCGGTGATGCCATGAGAGTTGTGAGGGACGGTGTACTCATAGGTGATGTGGGGGAGTTTCCCATTTAGGTTGTAGTACTACATACACAGAGAAAAATACTGGTTAACTAGTTAATATGAAATACAAAGAGATTTATAAATAAAGCTAAAAATTAGAGCTATGGACTTCATGTCATATTGGTAGAAGCGGAAAAATAAGATAACATCTCTTGCTACAGGTTGTTCCACATGTTGGAACAATCATCCCAGATGGCGATAGCCTACTGTAACAACCTGCTAACAAGTTACTTTAAAATCAACCATAAACCAGCTGCAGTAGATACTGATAAGTGCTTGGTTTACATAAGTAGTAGACTGTATTAATGTAAATATAACTATAATCATTTGGATGGACGGAACAATAGATTGATAATAAAATATACTGCGATACTTCCTCTTGTGATACGTTATCAATACATTTGTGCCAAGTATCGTACTGGCTCTCTGCATGTATCTAATATTTTTTTTTAATTATTAAAATATTACTAAAATATTTAAATATGAGTACCTATATTAAATATTTATCTACAGCCTTATATGATTATATAAATTATTTCTAAATTGGATACTATATATACCTTTTTACATAAAATGCAAATATGTCAGGGTGTACATTAAAACAATGAAACAGATAATTAATTACTGCTTATTGAAAAATTATTTATCCTTTTCCAGTTATTTTTTCCGTCTTCAGCTACAGATATGGTGATGTATCATAGCTGATTACTTACAATATATCACATATTGCATATCGCAGAATCGCCTGGATCGTGATGACACTGTTATTGTGGGTAAAATTTTGTGATAGTATCATATCACAAGTTACCCAGTGATTCTCACCCCTACTGTCAACATCATGGAATTTGCTGCCATGTTTACTTCCATGCATTGACACACCTCTGCACTTAAGCACCAAGTGGGAGATACTGGAACCCAGCAAATATTCCTAAATGTTCTACTTGTAATTACCATTAGGAGGTGGATGTGAACAGCCTTTCCAAGTTGGCAGCTCATATTTACAGTAAATCCAATATGATCTGAATGTGGCATATACAGTAAGCTAGCAAGACATGCGCATTATCGCCATTAACTCGATTCAGCCTGGCTGAGTAGTATGGTTTGGTTTGCAGCTCTATTAATTAGTCGACTAGCTAATGAATGTCATTATTTACTTACTTTTATTGTGGTAAATCGGAAGTGGGAGAACATCGTAAACGCCAGCACCTTTATCTGATTAACGATACAGAGCAGGCTACCTGCTTACAGAGTACATCCATCCAAAGTGGATAAACTTTAAATTCTGGTGAGTATTTGGACTTGAAAACACACAGAAAGGGGATAACAATACAGCACACACACACACACACACACACCTACACACACACACACACACTCACACACACACAGATGTGCTGATGAATTGTGGTTTTATAGAGCTAGTTTGGTTGAAACCTAATTTTCTAGTCAAAATGAATGTACTTTTCCATACAGCCAAAGCAAAGCAGAAACCATTGGTGTACATGTCAGCTAAATGACATGCAGCCAATATACCTTTAGATATCAAAAAACTAATTATTTCACTGTATTTTGGTAAAAAGGTGCATCTTTCCCAGTGCTTTCTGCCTGCGGCACGTGCGAAAAATAGGCTCCACGCTGAACTTCTAGATGAGGCGGCCCCGCTGTGTGGGGCCGCGCCTGAGATGCGCGGCTCACGCTGTGCGGTGCAGGTTCACAGTACCAGCACAGATCTGTGGCCTTTTAATCTGTGCTGGAGAGAAGTTGCTGCCTTTCCAAAACTGCTCAGTTTTAAGCTGATCGCTGCTCGATGACTGTATTAATCTAACGCAATCGGAAGTTCCGGCTGCACAGGGTATTGTTCCCATCCTTGTTAAAAATTTGACAAGGATGGGAACAGTAAACCAAATGCACCCATCCAAGGACGCATGGGGACTTCCGGTGAGCATTTCAAGATGGCAGTATAGTTCTAAAACTCTGCCAGTCAAATAATGCAATGAGGACGCACACAGTCACACATCAACCCATGGAAGTCGTATCATTTGACATCTCTTTTGGCTTAAATGGACAGCTGATCAGGTCTGTCTGCTTCAGTTTTGATGCGTCCAAATTTTCGGAGTACAGGCATGTGTACAGTTACAGGCAGGTGTTTTGATGCCTGTCAAACCCTGGCAGTGCGTGCCATGCAATTGAAAACAATGAATTCGATTAGAAAGTAAGGCTGACGCACGTCAAAATCACTCTCAGAGCATTGTGGGCCTTTCCAAGACAAACAGAAACTGCTGTCTTTAGAACCATTAGCTATTTATTTTACATGATATGTTGCAATGGCTATGATGTTAAACATGGCTGTTGCTGCCAGTTACCGCACATAAACATTTCATTCTTTTTGGATTAGACAATTGTTTTCTGTACATATCTGGGATTTTTCTGTTTGTTCATGTGTGTGTGTGTGTGTGTGTGTGTGTGTGTGTGTACTACCATAACATTAAGGCCCTGAAGTGTGGGACCCTGGGCGATGATGTACTCCAGCCCATCAGAGAACACACTGCTTGGACGACGGTATTTAAACACAGTTCCCGCCACATGGAAGTTTTGAGGGTTGTCAATCACAGTGTTGCCATTGAAGAAGAAATGGCCCGCTTCGTCTGACAGGGCTAGATGGGAGGTGAAACATTGGGGGTAGGGACTAAGACAATGATATTCAAAGAATGGGTCAGAACCCAAAGATAGCCACAAAAAGATGAAATTTATTCTGGAGAAACTGTCTCTAAAGCTACTGACTCTTCTTTTGACAAGGCCTTCCATGCAGTGTAACACAGGCTGAATAAACCACTTGAGACAATAAAGTTGATCTGGTGTAAGATCAACTTTATTAAATATTTTAATATAGTAGACTAGTAATGAGTGTAAGATGGGCTGAATAAAATACTTAATACTATACTTAATACTATACTTTATACTTAATACGAAAGGTTATTTTTTTAGATTAGCCTGAACAACAGGCTATGAAATAAATCAGTTCTAGGTTGTGAGAAACATCAGTTTAAAACTACTTAAAGAACCAAAAAACTAAGAACTCTGATAATAGCTAAGGTTACACCAGTGGCTCCAAGAAGTGTTTTTATCATTTATTTTTGTCATATAATTTTCTTAAAATTGGTTATTGGGTCAACACATTTAATTTGTCTAAAAAACACAAAATAGCAGGTTATTTGTCACAGCTGGAAAGGAAAATCATGATAAAAAAAAAACAAATTTCTGTTTTTAGAGGGGTAAAACAGGTATGCTCTGTGTCCCCTAATGGCAGTTTCTAAATCTACTGATGAAGATCAAATGACGATATTAGGGGTTTGGAAAGTCAAATTAAATATAGAAATAGAAAAGTATGCAAATGTTAATGGTTTCTGTTACAACCACGCTCTTTAACTTTAAAAACAAGTATGTTTTTGTTTAAAACAACTTTATGAAAAATGTTTAAAAACATTAATTGTATCAATAACAACACTAATTTCACTCACTTTACCAATTTACTCCAGGCATATGATACTTGGAGTAAATATATAAAAGCACATTAGAAATCAGCAGAAATAAATTTCAACAATAGATCTGCTAGCAAATAAATACTGTCAAACACACAGGTATACATTTGACAATTATCAAGAATATTGCAATTATTTGCTAAATTAAATATGCCCACTCTAATGGTCCTATCTCCATCTGAAGCCTTTTTCAAAATGTTTCAGGACAAAATATAAGGCTTACATGTAATAATAAATCAGAAGTTAGCTGCAACAAAGGTTGCAGCTAAAAGAAATGTGGAAACGCAAATAACTTGCCATTGAACAACAACTGACTCTCTCATTCTTTAATAGAGAGCTCTTTTCATTTTATATGTTTAAGCCTTAACGCTTGTACTACATTACTATCTTACTCCTTTTATATACACTACCATAACCAGATGGCCACCATTTCAATTCTATAAGAGATTTTTTTAACTATCTTGACTAATCCTGAAATCCTGAAATTTAAAAAAAATTAAAAACAGGGAAGCATTTAGAGAAATGCACAATTTATATTTATAGTCAAAGAAGTTGGTAGCCATCTTGAACTCATAGTTAGGAGAAATTGGTGGGTATTCCCATGACTATAGTACATGGTAAGTGTAAGTGTATGTCAGTATACATATAGCTCAACTATTCATACACCTGCAGTATGTTTTTTAGTTTTTTGTTTTTATGTTTATGTTTTTTTCAGTGATAAGTGACATAGAAAACTGCTTAATACCTGAGAAGGAGATGGAAGCAGTGGATCACCTACTAGGCATTTTTTATCTTTAGAACAATGACTAACAATGACTGAAAATAAAAATGAAAAGTCTGATTAAACTTTCAGAAATACAGAGAGAATCTGTACAAAAAGGACCAGTGCTTGAATGTGGGAACAGACCTTGACAACAACTGAATGATATCATAAAGATGTAAATTACGGTATTGACCCGAATATAAAACAACCCTGACTACAGGACAACTCCCCCTTTCTCAAGACCCATCTTTTGGAAAAACAGTTTATAAGGACCAAATCTTGTTTTAATAAAGAAAATAATTTTATTTGAAAATAATAAACCTGGGCTCGCCATCTCCGTACGTTACACTCCGTGACACCATATTTCTTTGCAGCTTGGCAGTTGTTTGATGACTCTGCCGTGTTTCTCACCATCATCTTAAAGTTAGCATCAAAGCTTCTTCTCATTTGTTTGTTAACTTGCCCTACTTCTGAGCCACTTTGTTCCGTGTTTCTCAATCTTTCAGGCCCCCCTGCACTAGCGTGAGTTTTGGGTGACAGCCCCGGCCAAAAGGGGCACATTCAGGTTACTAGTATTAGGTGCCACCTGTTGTTTGCGGATGTATATTGAAGTATAAAAGTCTAGACCCCAAATATAGGACAACCTTACTTTTTCAGATTTATTCATAGGAAAAAATCCCCGTCTTATATTCAGGTCAATACGGTATATGAGCCTGGATTGAACTGAATCATGTTACTAAGAGACCTTGGTGAATCAATATAAGTGGTGAAATGTTAGAAGAATCAGAAGTTATACATATGCACTGAATGTGATTTCTTGACAATAATGAACAAAGGACTGTGGAAGCAATATGAGCACTTTTAAATATGGACAAAGCCTGCGATGGAATTGATTTTCCTAATTTTTTTCTCCATTATCTGGTCGATAAGATTATTAATGCTCTCTGGTCTCTTTTCATATGGATATTGTTATTATTATTTTTTTTTAAACTTCCTGGACTGTGATAGCGTAGTCTCTCAAGCCAGACATGTTGGCTCCCACAATTTCCAAGCGTGCGTCCCAGTCGCCTAGTAGTTCCCTGTGAAGTGGACTGCACAGGGTATTCAGCCATGTTAAGTGAGATTCCAAACTGCAGGGAGCAAAAATTCTCAGTTCAAAGAGAACTGCAAACTATGTAGGGAAGAACTGAACAACGGTTCATCAGTTGGCTGGAGGTGTACAATCAAGATTACGTATCAGTCATTATTGTTTGTTTATCGCTGGAGCATGATAAACAAACAATAATCAATAAATACTCAACATGCAGTAGGCTAATATATAATTTATAAATAATCAGCATGTAATGTTATATAATATGTAAATCGGCATAATATCAATCTGTATAAGAATGATGGTACCTCTTGTAAGTTAATCAAATGGCATTTATTCACAAGTTCTATATATTTATTATTTATATCTATTTTATGTATTTTAATAGCGTTAGTTTTGTAATGGTACCATTTTTTGTTTCAATATATTTAATGTGTGATTTCATTTTCACCGTAGTAACAGCAGGTATCTGGGCTGTTTACATTACCAGGGTAACGCATGTGGGAAGTGATATATGTGCTAGTGACGTTGCAGGGTGTTCCGAATGGAGCACAAATGTTTCCGCCTAACAGTCTGTACTTTGGAAGTGCTGAAAATGAGTAGCAAAATAAGGCGGATATCCGGTCATTTCCTCACTTCTATATCTCCTGTGCAGACGCATAAATAAAGCCTAGCTAGCTAGCTGCTGAGCAACAAGCTATAACATTAGCAACGAACCTCCAAATTTGTTGCATCTCTTTCGCTAAAGTGTGGAAGAAGTCCACATCATACGCAAGGTTCCTCCTCGCTGTGGAGGTTTTCTTATGTCTTTCAGCATATTCTTTCACTGGTTTCGACGGCATATTATTCCTGCTAGCCTGCTGTTTCGGTTATGTTTCCGAGGGGAATACATTTTCATGAACACTGTGATGGGTGGAATACTCTCCCAGTACAGAGAGTTTTTCCGGTGGAAGATGACAGCTTCCTTTCCTCAAATTTTAACCAACTGAATTACAGACTTATCAGTGGAGTATTTGAAGATTGTGGAAAAGACAGTCTGGCTTGAGAAACTAGTGATAGGAGGACTACTGCTTCAAATCACAAATAGCAATGTTCTTTAATAAAGTCCTTAACAAGGGCCGTTAATTCTAACTCAGCATGCTCTATGGTTATCTTACGCAGAATAGCCTGCATCTAAGACATTATAGATTAGTACCAATCTACCTGTTGAGTTCTTACTCAGTATATTGACCTTAGAGAAACTTTAAGTTCTCACCCAGGATGTTCTCAGTCTTGCGTCTCTCTACGATCTGAATATCTGTGGCTCCAGCTGGAATGTTGGTGATCAACACGTAGCCTGATGACAAAGAGACAAACACTTTTAACAAAGGGATGATGACCTCCTGCCTGTATCAGTTCGTCAGTGGGTTAAGGAAGACCACAAATGTGGGTACTGAGACAAAGCCTATGAATACACTCACCAAATATCATCGAAGTTCGCTAATTAGCTCTTTGGATTTTGTGGTGTCTTGTGTGCAAAGTTGACATTTTGGCCTGAAGGTGGTGTTTGCCAAAATTGACTGGGTTCATCCTCTTTTACTCACGAATGATCATGGCAATTTGCTCAATAGATTGTAAGTGCTGGGCAGACGGACGGACAGACATAGCCATCCTTAGGAACTGCCTTCCAGCCAGGCAAAAAGTTGTCACTCCCATTAACAATTCAGGACTTCTGCTAGTCAAACACCTTATAGTTTTGTAAGGCTTTCAGAAAGACTATGAACATTACAGTGACAGGTTTAAAGAGGGTTGTTGAAGACATTTAAAAAAAAAAAAGTTATTAACTTTCACATTAAAGTAGGCAAAAATTGCAGGCTCAGACCTGAAAACGCTCATGTGCTGGAATTTGGATCAAAAGACCCAACCATATGTATTTATGACCATTTAGCCAGGAAAGAAGATCAGATGATGCGATTTTAACTATTAGCCACATGTAAGCATAGGTAACTGCATGCATGTGTCTGTCCGCAAGCACTACATGAGTGTGTGTGTTACCTAACTGTGTGAGTCCCTTCCTGTATGATCCAGAGATGCGCTGACAGGACATCCCGTTGCCTCCACACACACCACATCTGTCTACTGTCTTACTGCTGTACAGCTCGCCATCACACCCTACAGGCTGCAGGAGGATAGAGCAGGAATTAAAACCACTGCATCCTCTAGGTTAGGAGCTTGTTAGTTCATTAGTGATTGAAAAAGCTCTTTAGCTCAATCTTCAGCTGGCAGGTCAGTTGGTAAGTCAATCAGTTATTCAGATATGTTGTCACTTAGTCAGCATGTTGGTGATTCATACATTCATCCAATCATCAGTTAGTTAGTTGCTTTGTTAGTTTGTCAGCTAGTTCTTCAGTTTATCAGCTAGTTGATCATTCATTCATCCAGTCAGTACCTTAAAGGAATACTCAATAATTTTGGGCAAAATACACTTTTTCCGACTTACCCAGACTGAGACAAGATGTTTGATACAATTTTTGCCTCTGTACATCCACTGGTTTGGTTCCTATGGGTAGCATTTCATGTTAGCTTAGCATAAAGACTTGAAGTCTACAGGAGTCAGTAGCCTAGCTCCGTCAAAGTGAAAAAATAAACCTTACAGCAACTCTGAAGCTGTCTTATTTACACAATGTCTCATGTATTTGAAACAAAGTCTTTATGCTAAGCTAACACGGAATGCTACCCACAGGAACTGAACCAGTGGACGTAGAGGTGAAAATGGTATTGAACTTGTTGTCTCAGTCTGGGTAAGTCGGAAAAAGGGTATTCCTTTAATTTCTTTATCAACACTTAATTTCTTTATCAACACAAAACTTTTATGTCTCAAACTTTTTTGTAATATTGAAGAAATTTTATTGATCTTTGCTGTTTCCATTTTGTACTTTCTATTTGAGTCACAATGGTTTGTAAATCACCATATCATTTACTCAGCCACTTGGTCAGATTACCTGACATATTCCCTCTATACAGACTCCATGGTATTTGGAATCACGGCAGAAGGTGCCATCGTGGGCGGGAACTAGCAGCTGTCGCTCCCCGCTGACGGTCGTACACTGCAGGTCACATGGCTTATTGGAGATGCTGATGTAATCAGCTATGCAGGAGGTAAGGTCAGAAATAGAGAGAGAAATAACAGAATGACTCAGAATGACTTGACAGTTCAAAGCAACGACTTACCATAAAAACTGTCCTGTTGCTCGTGAATATATGCTGTCCATAAACTTGACTGCAGATACTTCCTTGTTGATGATGTATGAACTCAGTATGTTGTTTAGGTTGTGTTTCCAAGGAAAATTTACAGGCTGAATAAACTTTTTTCAAGCTAGAGTTATGTATATGACACATACACAGCATTAAATCTCAAGAGAGATTTAATGCTTGAAAGAAAGAAAGAGAAAGAGAGAGAGAGATCTTACAAAGACACTGCAGTTTCAAATGGTTGTCACCTTTGACTGACAGACAGACAAACAAACAGGCAGAAAGACATGTTATACCAGGGTACAGAGGTATCCATTGGTAATGTCTTCTTCCAAAGGCCTTAGAGTTGAACTGGGAACACTGGTGCTGTTTGAAGCTGACACTTGGGCTGGGACAGGGCTGGAAAACACACACAAACATGAAGTTTGACAGCAGTAGTGAGATTCCTAACATACAGTGAATGAGCAAATGCTCAACAATATCACTCTGGAAAATGTCTTGATGTGATCCAAGCAAAGTTGCTGAGGTACTGAACGCAAACCAATCAACTTTCAAATAGGGTGTTGACTTTTGCATTTTCATGAAAATGAGTATCTAAATAATAATTAGAAAAACAAATAATAGTTTGTAAAAACTAAAGGTAACATTAAATCAGTTATGAGGACTGGACCAGTTCTGATTTTATTTACAGCATTAATGATCTGGTAGTATAGGTCTACATTCAAGTTATCTAACTATAAATGGAGAAATCTCTGTATGTGTGTCTGTCCTTCAATTTTCTCGACAACCGTTCATCCAGTCGACTTCACACTTATCGGGGGTATTGCTGAGGCCCCAAGAAAGTACAGTGTCAAGTGCAAAGTTGTAAGGATGAGCTGTTCTTGAGAAAGCTGCAAAAATCGATTTTTTAATTGTTAGTTATCGCTATGATTGACGGAACGAACAAGGCGGAATTCAACTGCGAGGGCACTTGAGCACCCGGACAGTCTTCAGTGTACACATGCTTAAGCCCCTGATATACTTCAAAATGGGTGCTCACGCATCTGTGGACGAGCTGATGGGCTGCGGATGCATATGAAGCTCTGTTTATACTAGAATTTGGCTGTCTCGAGGGGATACGCTCCACCAGAAGAGTGTCCCAGTGTTTAATGAAGTTCAAGTGGCTTTCACAAGTCTGTCTCGCAGATACTTCACTTCTACCTGCATGCCTCCACATCTCTCCCCACTGTCTGGGCGAGTTCTCTGCACAGATTTCCACATATTTGATTGTCTCTATATTCCTTCAGAGATGAAATGTGGGTACAGGCAGACCTCCTGGAGCATGTGTAGTGGGCACAGTTAGGAGTGTACACTTCGCGCCGACGCAAAAATCTGGGTGCACAGTGGACATCCACTACCTGTACATGCGTTCATCTGCTGACGTCTGCGCTAATCCTTCTAACAAACTTAACAAACAGTAGCTCCCCTCCTTCCAGGTTTATCAATTGCAGTGTCACTCACAGCACTTACCTAGTTTAGCTGTAGCTATAGTGTCTAAAGCCAAAATAATAGTAGAACAATGTTATAGCATTGCTAAGTGTTTACTTTTGTGATTCCTTGCCAAAACCAATTTATTTATCACTTAAATGTATAAAAAAAAACAGAAACCAGGTGTGTACATACATGTCACAGGAGAGCTGCTGTATAGTCACTATTGCAGCTTAAGTTGAGCAGCTTCTAGCTTGAATAACAGTTTTATTATGGCAAGCCATTTTAACATTTCATCAGTACTTGTAGATATCAACAATTGCTTTTTGACTAGTTAGAATTCCAATCCAACATATCCATAATGTAACTTTGACTAGTAGCAATTCTAACTAAAGATATCTACAATTAATTTCTCACTAGTCAAAATGTTTATTATTGATATCAACAATTAATTTCTTACTAGTGGAAATTGTTATAGTAGATATATATACTGCACTGCCTCACAGCAGCCATGTCCTGCTGGACCAGAGCTTAGCTTTGTAGCACTTGCTCTCGTTGTCATCTCTGATCAGTACCTTGCTTGTGTTGTGTATTAATATCTCAGGTGTACGTCGCTTTGGATAAAAGCATCTGCTAAATGCCAATTGTAATATGTAACTTCAACTAGAACTAATCAACTTTTACCATTAACTTCTCTTCAAACTCAATTACAGAGATCTATAATTAATTTTTGACGCATTATAATTCCAAGTTGACGTATCCATTATGTAATTTTGACAAGTTGCAAATCTAATTAATGATATCTATAACTCAATTCTCACTACAGGGTTGGGTACCATTCAATACCGCTACCGGTTACCTGGAATTCGGTACCGGTACCTTTTTTCAGTACTCTGCTGTAATAACAAAAATGTAATTTCAGTTGTAAAAAATAAATCCAAACTTCTCAATGTTGGACTAGTGTGTGTGTGTGTGTGTGTGTGTGTGTGTGTGTGTGTGTGTGGAGGGGGTATACACTTCAATTTGGCATACTGTCAATGCTGGTTTACCAAATTAGTTAAAACCTATTATTTTTGGTATTTGAGCTGTCCCTTTATTTTTTTAAATTTTTAGGCAGAAATGTGAATCAAGTTTTAGGGTTGCATTGTAGAATGTATTCTATTGCCTCATATCTGTGTTCTTGTGCGCTTGTGAACACTTAAATTGCTGTTTTATTACTATGCAATATTGAAGTATTGTGGTAGTGAGCCATTATACTGTTGGTATTGTTTCTGAATTAATTTGCGTTGTTTATTATCAGTAATATTTAGGCAGGTTTCTTTTTCTTTTTTCTAATCAATTTGGGCAGAATTTGAGCACTTAGGCTAGAAAGTGTCAAATCAATCTGGCAACACTGCCCTACAACCTCCAGCCTGTCACAGTCACCAGGGCATAGCATGAGAACGCTGTCGTGTCTTGGATGAAGCTTTGCATTTCACAAACGCAGTAGCGCTCTCTCTTTCTCTCGAACGTATACTCTTGGTTGTACGCTGGAGAGAGAGAGAGAGAGAGTGTGTGTGTGTGTGTGTGTGTGTGTGTGTGTGCGCGTGTGCGTGCACGCGCAAGTGTCTGTAAACATGTAACATGTCAAAATTGTTTTACAGATACCATAAATGTCATTTTCACCAGTGAAAACTAATCGCTACTAGTCAGTTCTACTGATTAAATGTTAAAACGGCTTGCCATAGTTTTAGGAGCATTGTCACAAACTAGTGTTTCAGGTTAAGGTCTAGTGAATATATTGTACCTGGTTTGGACAGAGCTGATACTGTTTAGGTGAGCCCACACAGTAAGAACTGTTGATATTCTGGGTGGTGGACAACCTGAGCAGGACACAGGGAAAGACAATAAAATATGGCTCGCACATCACATGTACAAACACAGAGGAAAACATAGAAAGATGTCTTTACTGCAGCTGGTATAGGTGGACTGATGGTCTCCTACACCTACAGTGCATCTTGCATGGTTGAGAAGCGTAAAGTAAAGCTTCGTATAATAACCTGATTTACAGCCATTTATTATTTTATTGTTATTATTAGTGTTTAGGCCTACATAAGACTCTTTCTTCAGTGGTATTAGTTTTAAAAAAATAACTTTTTGTCTGCTGCAATTTTTGTCAATTCCCAAAATTTTACTGCAAAAAAAGCACAGAACAAGCACAGAAGTTGCATCACAATTTTTGAGAAAAACTGCTGCAAAATTAAGCATTTTGGCCACAACAATCACAAAAAATTTTGTGAAATCCTGTAGGGACTAGACTATATTTGATTCGTATTCATCATCATGATTATTATCATCATCATCATCATCATCATTATTAATATTATTATTATTATTATTATCATATCACTAAATAAATGGTAGAATAGTAGAAATATGAGACAGTTGCCTTCATTTGAGGGCTACTGTTTCTGTGCAATTTGGCAATGTGTGTGTGCGTGTGTGTGTGTGTGTGTGTGTGTGTGTGTGTGTGTGTGTGTGTGTGTGTGTG